>CAXIVR010000013.1:13032122-13291613 GCA_964035755.1 Teleogryllus oceanicus | reverse complement strand
CCCACCGCTCAGCGCCCACCACGCGCCCTCCCACGGCGGCGGCGGCGCAGGCGGCAACGCCCCCCACTGCCAACAAACGTAGAACAAACACCTCAGCACACACACACACCACCACAGCCCTCTGGGGGCCCTCACCGCTCAGCGCAACCACACGCCCTCCCACGGCGGCGGGGCGCAGGCCACCACAGCCCTCTGGGGGCCCTCACCGCTCAGCGCCCACCACACGCCCTCCCACGGCGGCGGTGGCGCAGGCGGCCACGCCCCCCACTGCCAACACCACAAAGAACAAACACCTCAAGACACACACACACACCACCACAGCCCTATGAGGGCCCTCACCGCTCAGCGCCCACCACACGCCCTCCCACGGCGGCGGCGCAGGCGGCCACGCCCCCCACTGCCAACACAACGTAGAACAAACACCTCAGCACACACACACCACCACAGCCCTCTGGGTCCTCACCGTTCAGCGCCCACCACACGCCCTCCCACGGCGGCAGTGGCGCAGGCATCTACGCCCCACTGCCAACACCACAATGAACAAACACCTCAGAACATACACACACCACTACAGACCTCTGGGGGCTCACCGTTCAGCGCCTATCACGCGCCCTCAAACGGCGGCGGCGGCGCAGGCAGCTACGCCCCCACTGCCAACACCACAATGAACAAACACCTCAGAACATACACACACCACTACAGCCCTCTGGGGCTTATACCGTTCGCGCACATCACTGGCCCTCAAACGGCGGCGGCGGCGCAGGCAGCTACGCCCCACTGCCAACGCCACAATGAACAAACACCCGGAACATACACACCACTACAGCCCTCTGGTTGCTTACACCGCTCAGCGCACACCACGCGCCCTCAAACGGCGGCGGCGCAGGCGGGACGCCCCACGCCAACACCACAATGAACAAACACCTCAGAACAACACACACCCACTACAGCCCTCTAAGTACACCGTTTAGCGCACACCACGCGCCCTCAAACGGCGGCAACGGGCGCAGCGGGTACGCCCCACCGCCAACACCACAATGAACAAAAAACCTCTAAAACACACACCACTACAGCCCTCTGGGGGCTCACACCGCTCAGCGCCAAACACGCGCCCTCCCACGGCGGCGGCGGCGCAGGCATCTACGCCCCCCACTGCCAACACCACAATAACAAACACTTCAGAACATACAGACACCACTACAGCCCTCTGGGGCTCACCGCTCAGCGCCCACCACGCGCTTTCCACGGCGGCGGCGGCGAGGCATCTACGCCCCACTGCCAACACCACAAAAGAACAAACACCTCAGAACATACACACACCCCTACAGGGCCCCCTGGGTGCTCACCGCCAGCTCCCACCACGCGCCCTCAAACGGCGGCGGCGGCGCAGGCAGCTACGCCCCCACTGCCAACACCACAATGAACAAACACCTCAGAACATACACACACCACTACAGCCCTCTGGGGGCTCACACCGTTCAGCGCACACCACGCGCCCTCCCACGGCGGCGGCGGCGCAGGCAGCTACGCCCCCCACTGCCAACACCACAATGAACACACCCTCAGAACATACACACACCTTTACAGCCCTCTGGGTGCTCACACCGCTCAGCGCCCACCACGCGCACTCCCACGGCGGCGGGGCGCAGGCATCTACGCCCCCACTGCCAAACCCACAATTAACAAACACCTCAGAACATACACACCTACAGCCTCTGGGGCTCACACCGTTCAGCGCACCACGCGCCTCCCACGGCGGCGGCGGCGCAGGCAGCTACGCCCCCACTGCCAACACCACAATGAACAAACACCTCAGAACATACACACACCACTACAGCCCTCTGGGTGCTCACACCGCTCAGCGCCCACCACGCGCCCTCCCACGGCGGCGGCGCAGGCAGCTACGCCCCCACTGCCAACACCACAATGAACAAACACCTCAGAACATACACACACCACTACAGCCCTCTGGGGGCTCACACCGCTCAGCGCCACCACGCGCCCTCCCACGGCGGCGGCGGCGCAGGCATCTACGCCCCACTGCCAACACCACAATGAACAAACACCTCAGAACATACACACACCACTGCGCCCTCTGGGTGCTCACACCGCTCAGCGCCCACCACGCGCCCTCCCACGGCGGCGGCGGCGCAGGCAGCTACGCCCCCACTGCCAACACCACAATGAACAAACACCTCCAGAACATACACACACCACTACAGCCCTCTGGGGGCTCACACCGCTCAGCGCCCACCACGCGCCCTCCCACGGCGGCGGCGGCGCAGGCAGCTACGCCCCCACTGCCAACACCACAATGAACAAACACCTCAGAACATACACACACCACTACAGCCCTCTGGGCTCACACCGTTCAGCGCCCACCACGCGCCCTCCCACGGCGGCGGCGGCGCAGGCAGCTACGCCCCACTGCCAACACCACAATAATCAAACACCTCAGAACATACACCACACTACAGCCCTCTGGGTCTCACCGTCAGCGCCCACCACGCGCCCTCCCACGGCGGGCGGCGCAGGCATCTACGCTCCCACTGCCAACACCTACAATGAACAAAGCCTCAGAACGACACACACACTACAGCCCTCTGGTGCTCACCGTTAAGCGCCCACCCGCGCCCTCCACGGCGGCGGCGGCGCGGCAGCTACGCCCCACTGCCAACCACAATGAACAAACACCTCAGGAACATACACACACCTACAGCCTCTGGGCTCACCGTTCAGCGCCACCACGCGCCCTCCCACGGCGGCGGCGGGCAGGCCTACGCCCGCCACGCCAACACCACAAAGAACAAACCTCAGAACATACACACACCACTACAGCCCTCTGGGGGCTCACACCGCTCAGCGCCCACCACGCGCCCTCCCACGGCGGCGGCGGCGCAGGCATCTACGCCCCCCATTGCCAACACCACAAATAACAAACACCTTAGCACACACACACACCACTACCGCCCTCTGGGAGCCCTCACTGGTCAGCGCCCACCACGCGCCCTCCCACGGCGGCGGCGGCGCGGGCCACGCCCCACTGCCAACACACAAAGAACAAACACCTCAGCACACACACACACACCACCATCAGCTCCTGGGGTGCTCACGCATCAGCGCCCACCACCGCCCTCCACGGCGGCGGCGGCAGCGGCAGCCCCCACATCCAACACACAAAGAACAACACCCAGACAACACACACCACTACAGCCCTCTGGGTCTCACCGCTCAGCGCCACCACCGCCCTCCCACGGCGGCGGCGGCGCAGAGCTGCCACGCCCCCCACTGCCAACACAACATAGAACAAACACCTCAGCACACACACACCACCACGCCCTCTGGGGCCCTCACCATTCAGCGCCACCACACGCCCTCCACGGCGGCGGGGCGCAGGCGCCACGCCCACTGCCAACACACGAGAACAAACACCTCAGCACACACACACACTACAGCCCTCTGGGGCCTCACCGTTCAGCGCCCACCACCGCCCTCCCACGGCGGCGGCTGGCACAGGCCCCTCGCCCCACTGCCAACACCACAATGAACAAACACCTCAGAACACAACACCACACAGCCCTCTGGGCTCCATTCAGCGCCCACCACGCGCCCTCCACGGCGGCGGCGGCGCAGGCGCTACGCCCCACTGCCAACACCACAAGAACAAACACCTCAGACACAACACACCACTACGCCCTCTGGGCCTACCGCTCAGCGCCCACCACACGCCCTCCCACGGCGGCGGCGGCGCAGACTGCCACGCCCCCCACTGCCAACACCACAAAGAACAAACACCTCAAACCAACACACACCACTACAGCCCTCTGGGGCCTCACCGCTCAGCGCCCACCCGCCCTCCACGGCGGCGCGGCGCGGCATCTCGCCCCCACTGCCAACAACACAATGAACAAACACCTCAGACACACACACACACCACTACCGCCCTCTGGGCTCCACCTTCAGCGCCACACGCGCCCTCCAGCGGCGGCGGCAGGGCGCTACGCCCCCACCCAACACCAAAATGAACAAACACCAGTTGACACACACACACCACTACAGCCCTTGGGCTCACCCGTTCAGCGCACACCACACGCCCTCCACGGCGGCGGCGGCGCAGCAGGCTACGCCCCACTGCCAACACACAAGAACAAACACCTCAGACATACACACACCACTACAGCCCTTGGGGTCTCCACCGTTGAGCGCCCACCACGCGCCCTCCCACGGCGGCGGCGCGCGGCTCTACGCCCCACTGCCAACAACACAATGAACAAACACCTCAGACACACACACACACCACTACAGCCCTCTGGGGGCTCGCACCGCTCAGCGCCCACCACGCGCCCTCCCACGGCGGCGGCGGCGCAGGCAGCAACGCCCCCCACTGCCAACATACACGTAGAACAAACACCTCAGCGACACACACACACCACACGCCCTCTGGGCCTCACCGCTCAGCGCCACCACGCCCTCCCACGGCGGCGCGAGCAGGCACACGCCCCACTGCCAACACCACAAGAACAAACACCTGCAAGACACACACACACACACCAGCTCCTAGGGGTCTCACCCTTCAGCGCCCACCACACGCCCTCCACGGCGGCGGCGGCGCGGCACACGCCCCACTGCCAACACCAAAGAACAAACACCTCAGAACAACACACACACACCCAGCCCTTGGGCCTCACCTTCAGCGCCCACACACGCCCTCCCACGGCGGCGGCGGCGCGGCAGCCACGCCCCACTGCCAACACACATGAACAAACCCTCAGACACACACACCACACCACATCCTGGGCTCCTCACCGTTCAGCGCCCACCACGCCCTCCCACGGCGGCGGGGCGCAGGCATACGCCCCACTCCAACACACAATGAACAAACACCTCAGAACATACACACACCACTACAGCCCTTGGGGCTCACCGTTCAGCGCCCACACGCGCCCTCCACGGCGGCGGCGGCGCGGCAGGCTCCCCCTCCAAACACTACAAGAACAAACACCTCCCGAACATACACACACACTACAGCCCTCTGGGTGCCTCACCATTCAGCGCCACACCGCCCTCCACGGCGGCGGCGCGCGAGCACTACGCCCCACCCAACACCACAATGAACAAACACCTCAGAACATACACCACACACAGCCCTCTGGGCTCACCGTTCAGCGCCCACCACGCGCCTCCACGGCGGCGGCGGCGCAGGCACTACGCCCCACCAACCACCACAAGAACAAACACCTCAGAACAACACACACCACAGCCCTCTGGGGTCCACCTTCAGCGCCCACCACGCCCTCCCACGGCGGCGGCGGCGCGGCTACGCCCCCACTGCCAACCACAAGAACAAACACCTCAGAACCCACACCACCTACAGCCCTCTGGGGCCTCACCGCTCAGCGCCCGCCACGCGCCCTCCCACGGCGGCGGCGCAGGCATCTACGCCCCCCACGCCACCACCACAAAGAACAAACACCTCAGAACATACACACCACACCAGCCCTCCTGGGCTCACCGATTCAGCGCCCACCACGCGCTCTCCCACGGCGGCGGCGACGCAGGCATCTACGCCCCCATCCAACACCACAATGAACAAACACCTCAGGAACATACACACCACTACAGCCCTTGGGCTCACCGCTCAGCGCCACCGCGCCCTCCACGGCGGCGGCGGCGCGGCATCTACGCCCCACTCCAACACACAATGAACAAACACCTCAGAACAACACACCACCACAGCCCTCTGGGGGCCCTCACCAGTTCAGCGCCCACCACGCGCCCTCCCACGGCGGCGGCGGCGCGGGCCTACGCCCCACGCCAGCACCACAAAGAACAAACACCTCAGCACACACACACCACCACAGCCCTCTGGGTCTCACCGCTCAGCGCCCACCGCGCCCTCCACGGCGGCGGCGCGCGGCGCCACGCCCCCACTCCAACACAAAGAACAAACACCTCAGCACACACACACACACCACCAAGCCCATGGGGCCTCACATTCAGCGCCCACCACACGCCCTCCACGGCGGCGGGGCGCGGCCCGCCCCATCCAACACAAGCAAAGAACAACACCTCAGCACACACACACACCACTACGGCCCTTGGGGTCCTCACCGTTCAGCGCCCACCACGCCCTCCCCCGGCGGCGGCGGCGGGAGCTACGCCCCCTGCCAACACAAAGAACAAACACCTCAGCACACCACACACCACACACCCTTGGGGCCTCACCATTCAGCGCCACACACGCCCTCCCCCGGCGGCGGCGGCGCGGCGCCACGCCCCCACTGCCAACACCACAAGAACAAACACCTCAGAACACACACGCACACTACGCCCTCTGGTTCACGCTCAGCGCCCACACGCCCTCCCCCGGCGGCGGCGCGGCGGCCACGCCCCACTGCCAACACCAAATGAACAAACACCTCAGAACACACACCACCACAGCCATCTGGGACTCACCGTTCAGCGCCCACCACGCGCCCTCCCCGGCGGCGGCGGCGCAGCACTCGCCCCCGCCAACACCACAAGAACAAACACCTCAGACACACACACACCACTACGCCCTCTGGGGCTCACCGCACAGCGACCACCACACGCCCTCCCACGGCGCCGGCGGCGCAGGCGGCCACGCCCCCCACTGCCAGCACCACAAAGAACAAACACCTCAGAACAACACACCACCACAGCCCTCTGGGCTCACCTTCAGCGCCACCACCGCCCTCCCACGCGGCGGCGGCGCGCGCCTACGCCCCACTCCAACACCACAAGAACAAACACCTCAGAACACACACACACCACTACAGCCCTCTGGGGCTCACCATCAGCGCCACCACACGCCCTCCACGGCGGCGGCGGCGCGGGCACGCCCCATCCAACACACAAAGAACAAACACCTCAGCAACAGACACACACCACTGCAGCCCTTGGGTGCCTTACGACATTCAGCGCATACTGCGCCCTCCACGGCGGGGCGAGGCGGAACCTACGCCCCATCCAACACAGCAAGAACAAAGACCTGGACACACACCCTGGTGCCCTATGGAGTGTCCCACCAGTTCAGCGCCTGACGCGCAGCCCTCCCAGGCGGCGGCGAGGCAGTGGCTCGCCCCGATCAGATCAACAATGAACAAACGCCTCGTCACCCACCCACCACTCCTGTGCCTGACCATTCAGCGCCCACCACGCCTCCACGGCGGCGCTGGCGCAGTAATACGCCCCATCAACACAAAAATACAAACACCTCAGAACACTACACACCCCCACAGCCCTCTGAAAGGCTCACCATCACGCCCCCCACGCCCTCCACGGCGGCGGCGGCAGGGCGCTACGCCCCCACATCAACGCCACAAAAACAATTACCTCAGCAACACACACACCACCACCACACGCCCCTTGGGTGGCATCACCGCTTTGCGCCACCACGCCTCCCCGGCGGAGCAGCGAGCACTACGCCCCAACTCCAACCACAAGAACAAACACCTCAGAACATTACACAACCCTCACAGCATTGCGTGCCGCACCATCAGCGCACTGCACCCTCCACGGCGCGGCAGCGCGAGGCAACTACGCCCCACTGCAACACAAAAGAAAAACACCTCAACTGCACACACCACTACAGCCCATGGGCTCACCTTTCAGCCACACACGTCCTCCCGGCGGCGGCTGCCGGCTACGCCCCTACTCCAACACAACAAGAACAAACACCTCAGCACATCACACACCACCACAGCCCTTTGGGTGCCCACACCATTCAGCGCCCCCCACCGCCCTCCACGGCGGCGGCGGCGCGCAGACCCACGCCCCACAACACAACAAGAACAAACACCTCCAGCAACACACACACCACCACAGCCCTTGAGCCTCACCATTCAGCGCCACCACGCCCTCCACGGCGGCGGCGGCGCGAGCAGCTACGCCCACGAACACAACAAGAACAAACACCTCAGCAACACACACACCACACCACAGCCTATGGGCCTCACGTCAGCGCCACCCACGCCCTCCACGGCGGCGGCGGCGCAGAGCTCGCCCCACTCCAACACACAAAGAACAAACACCTCAGCACACAACACACACCACACGCCCTATGGGCCTCACCATTCAGCGCCCACCGCCCTCCACGGCGGCGGCGGCGCAGGCGGCTACGCCCCCCATCCAACACAACAAAGAACAAACACCTCAGCACACACACACACACACACCACCACAGCCCTATGGGGGCCCTCACCATTCAGCGCCCACCACACGCCCTCCCACGGCGGCGGCGGCATGTGCCACGCCCCACTGCCAACCACAGAACAAACACCTACACACACACACCACCACAGCCCTATGGGGGCCCTCACCATTCGGCCACCACCACGCCCTCCACGGCGGCGGGGCGAGCATACGTCCCCTCATCCAACACACAAGAACAAACACCTCAGACACACACACCACACCAGCCCTGGGGCCTCACTGTTCAGCGCCTACCGCCCTCCACGGCGGCGGCGGCGCGCGAGGCGCTACGCCCCACATCCAACACAACAAGAACAAACCCTCAGAACACACCACACACACCACAGCCCTATGGGGCCTCACCATTCAGCGCCACCACGCGCCCTCAAAGGCGGCGGCGGCGCAGACGGCCGCCCCACTGCCAACACCGAAGAACAAACACCTCCAGCACACACACACCACTACAGCCCTCTGGGGGCCCTCACCGCTCAGCGCCCACCACACGCCCTCCCACGGCGGCGGCTGCGCAGGCGGCCACGCCCCCCACTGCCAACACAAATTAGAACAAACACCTCAGCACACACACACACCACCACGAGTCCCTGTGGGGCCCTACCGTTCAGCGCCACACACGCCCTCCCACGGCGGCGGCGTGCAGCGGCCACGCCCCTCATCCAACACAGCAAGAACAAACACCTAGCACACACACACCACTACAGCCCTCTGAGTCCTCACCGTCAGCGCCCACACGCCCTCCCACGGCGGCGGCTGCGCGAGGCAGCACGCCCCACTGCCACAAATTAGAACAAACACCTCAGACACATACACACTCATCACGCCCTCTGGGCCTCACCTTCAGCGCCCACCACCGCCCTCCACGGCGGCGGCGGCACGGCACACGCCCCACTGCCAACACCACAAGAACAAACACCTCAGAACACACACACCACACAGCCTCTGAGGTACTTGCTCAGCGCCCACGCGCCTCTCACCGGCGGCGGCGCAGGCGTCACGCCCCACTGCAGCACACAGAACAAACACCTCAGAACACACACCACCTACAGCTATCTGGGACTCACCGCTTATCGCCCACCGCCTTTCCCCGGCGGCGGCGCGCGAGGCATCTACGCCCCCTTGCCAGCACCTACAAGAACAAACACCTCAGAACACACACACCACTACAGCCCTCTGGTTCACACCGTCAGCGCCCACCACCGCCCTCCACGGCGGCGGCGGCGCTGCGGCCTACGCCCCTGCCACACCACAAGAACAAACACCTCAGACACCACACACCACTACAGCCCTCTGGATCCACCGCTCAGCGCCAACCGCCCTCCACGGCGGCGGCGCCGGGCAGCACGCCCCACTGCCAACACCACAAAGAACAAACACCTCAGAACACACACACACCACTACAGCCCTCTGGGGGCTCACACCGCTCAGCGCCCACCACACGCCCTCCCACGGCGGCGGCAGCAGCCACAGCACTCGCCACCACAAGAACAAACAATGGTGAATGAAGTTCTTTGAGTTTCTAATGAACATGGGAATACGGTTTTAAGCGTTGGTGTATGTGTGGCCACATGTGTGACGTATTTATGATTTGGGGTGGGTGATGGAGTGCTATTTGTTCCGGTGCAATATGTTCGAGGGTGTGAGAGAGCAGTTTTGACAGTGTTGGTCCTAGGGACAATGAAGTGGACAGTGGTGATGGTGCTTGGTGTGAGGAATGGGACGGAGGACTCTGTTGGTGGTCTTGATGTGAGGCATTTTGGGATGCCTAGGGGCATGCAGTTTTAAGAGTTCTGGACTGGCGAAGTGTTTATGTTCTTGGCGTGTTGTGATGTGGGGCAATGGAAGGGAGTTGAGGGTGTAGGATTCGAGATGTTGAATGAGATGATTGGCATTTATGAAGGTCCGTCTCTCTGTTCTGCTTCACTTTCCTCATCACTCCTGATCTGCCTGAATTCTCTATATTCCCGAATTTCTGCCATACTAACTTCTTTTTTTTACGTCTGCCTTGTACTCTTTTAGTAAACGCATTTCCCTTCCAAAATAGAACAATACAATACACAATAGAACACTTCACTGTACACAAGAAACACTTCCTAGAAAGGATTCACAATACACAGCACCAATACAAGTCACAAAAAGCTCGTTTTTGATTCGTGTCTAGGGTTCTCCTTTGCTTACTCGATTTTTAATCGATCACTGCCCCATAAGTTAGTCGCCAATCATCTAACACGCCCACCTACTACCTTTCACACGTGGTGAGGTCGTGATAGAATGAATGCTCGTGAAGCGAGCTTAAAATTCTCAGGAAGCAAGATCTTTTGGGTATGAGAAACGTCTGAACCTTTGACACAATGAATCAGATAAAGTACGAAAAAAATTAACAAACATTCAATGAAAAAATTGCAGTGACGCAATTTCATAACAGGACAATGCACTTTAAGTAGCTGGTCACTGAGAAAAAAAAATAAAACAAACAAAACAAAAAAAGCGTCACCTCAACTGCCTGTACACACTTTCACCAACTACAATTCACAACTTGCTGGCTCCTTTCTGAGTTTTTCCACTACTAAATTATTTTACTCTTTTAGCCTCTATTTTTTTCATGCACGGCTTTTCAAATGAATCATACACTTGTTTCAAGGAATCACGTTTACAGGTGCTAGCCTCGGGCTTTGCACTCACTTTAACACTGAATAAAACGTATCATTCACGTTGCTTAAATCTGCCTCTGTACATATCACAAAAAAAGCAATTACTTTTAACACAATACAACAAACTGACTTTTTCAGATATTATCAACCGTACAACATATGAAAATCATGAAATATTTATGTAAAATTGTACAAGGTATGGCCTCTTTTAATGAATTTAATGACACGTGCAGTAAATAACTTGGAACTGCCACTCACATTGTTCGAAATACTTCTCCCACCTATTCTAGACTTTTCACCCACTTTTAACACTAATTGTCGTGTATTTACCGCTATCCTCTTTCCCCAACTGATCGCCGCATAAACATTGCCAGTTCCTTTACCTTAACAGCTCCGCATTGCTCGCCTGTAGGTAACCTTGGGGATTTTCTGCCGCTCGCACCGCGTTGCCACATGTCTTTGCTTGCTGTCCCACGACGATAGCCGTTTCCTTCGCTCGAACACTGGACTCCGCTAAGCCTCCAATTTCCATACCCTTCTCCCGTTCTGGACTCGTACTATTCTTGTTCCAGTCCAAGTCTTTCTCACCTACGCTTCGCTCTTCCTGGGGTTGTCCTTCTACTTCCGCGCCTCGTACAAGTTTGTTCGCGCTTCAGCCTCGAAATTATTAATGTTGCTAAGCTATGCTTAAATCTCGGCCGACCTATTCTACTTTAGGCACGTGAGGTCTCAGCTGGATTTAGTTAATGTCTTCTGCGCGAATTTTACAAATTTGAAATTATTTCGGCGTCAAACAGTCACTTCACTTGCTCTCTCAAATATGATGAATGCGACGAATGTTTGTGCACTCTATTTCTGAATTAGCTCACTTTCGAAGATACGCTTCTCAAGCTAACTTTTAATTACCAAGTTAAAATAAACTCCTATGCTATAAAGTTACAATCGCCGTCGCTGCTGCAATCGAAGAGAGCTCAGTGTAGTCGCCGTCGCTTCTGCAGTCAATGAGCGTTCCTCCGAGGCGCGCCGCGGTACTTATAGTACTCGCGCCTGGGGAAATTTTGGAGGGGTTAATATTGTCCTCCTTTCGTGACTTCCCGGAAAAAACATTATTTACTAGTTCGGGCGTCATAGTTCGAAAAGCTGAGGGCAGATGGCCTGTTTAACCGCCATTTCTCCGCCGCGTACCATAGTCCTCTCTGTTCGTGGGATTATTTTCGTAGCTGATGGTGGCGTTATGGGGTTTTTGAATCCCGTGACACCACAAAATATATATGTATATATATATATATATATATATATATATATACACACACACCTTTATTGAGTAATACATTTTTAGCGCTTTCTTTAATGCGGGGCACATATTTGCCTCACGTTGGGCATGCCAGTGATATTCGTTTTAAAACTTTCTGATCTTCATCCAGTTTTCTTGCCCTTACATTATTGTGGATTGACGTGCCGTACATAGGATCACCAAACTATAGATTCGTGCGTGAAGACGTAGGCTTCCGCGGCCAGAGTCATGTAAATGATCTTGGCCGTCCAGGTGACACCGCGTCAAAGGCTGCGTTGCTGACGTTTCGACCATCTTATCGTGGTCTTCCTCAGGGCTGTTGTGCGCAGGTGTGGTAGGCGCTCGGGAATATATAGTAGTGGGGGCCGGTGTGATTGTCTGGAGCAGCCGACCAATCGGGAGGCCGGCGCTCAACGGTGGGAGGGGGTCGCGTCGGGCGGCGCGGCGCGTGATCGGACGTCCATAAGATGGTCGAAACGTCGGCAACACAGCCTTTGACGCGGCGTCACCTGGACAGCCAAGATCATTTATAGATTCGTGCGTTAAACTTCGTATTGTAATCTTTCTAAAATGACCAGCTATGTTTACAGAAAATGTAACATAATATTTCAGTTTAATAATTGTCAAGAACAAAAAAGAAACAAATATACAAACTGAGTGTGTGTATCTCTCTCTCTCTCTCTCTCTCTCTCTCTATATATATATATATATATATATATATATATATTGTGACGTAATGGGGTTAGCCAACCCCATAACGCCACCATCAGCTACGAAAAGAAGCCCACGAACAGAGAGGAGTGGGGTACGCGGTGGTGCGATGTCTGGTAAACGCGCCATCTGCCTACAGCTTTTCGAACTCTGACGCCCGAACTAGTGAATAATGTTTTTCCGAGAGGTCACGAAAGGAGGAGAAGATGCACCCCTCCAAAATTTCCCCAGGCGCGAGAACCATAAGTATCGCGGCGCGCCTTAGAGGAACCCTCTATGATGATTCTCGCACTCGTCTCTCTTAACGAGACTTTTCTAACGTTTCTTGCACGAGTCTTTGCTCAGAAGTGTATTTTCTCATGTTTATCCCACAATTCTCTGTTAACAAGTATCTGTTCTCTAAAAACCTGTTGCTCCCTGGCTTTCTACTCCCGACCCAATTGGAGATTTCTGTGCTCTCTCACGTGCGTGATGCTTCAGCTTTGATTCTTTTGATCGTGGGACTTCTAGAATATTTCAATATTTTCTTTTGTCGATTGGCTCTAGGCAATTCCTACCCTTAGCGACTTACTTTGCAAAGATTTTAATTAGTCGCCTCTGTGGGACCATGAGCACGTGGCGATATGGGAGAAAGCGAGGCAGTGTCCGCTGTCAGCTGTCTGCTGATTATGCACCTTAGAGACTAACAGGCGATTTGACACCCACTTCCCCAATGTCCTCAATCCGACGAACAGTGGTGACAAAGAACGAGGGGAGTTTTTGGAAGGGCCCCTTCCGCCTCGAAGAACCAGCTCGCGGAGGAGGACCGGGGAGTCTTTGTTCGCTTGCGACACCTTTGTGTGCGGAGGCGACGGGCGGACACTTGGGCGTGACGAAATGCTCGGGAGGGGGGCAAGTACCGGGTAGTAAATTGGCGTGGCAGAGGGGTCGCAAACACATACATACACACACATATATTATAGTCACTCAATAGTAAATATCTTGTTCTCACTAATACTAACTTGTAGCAGAGCAGCGCGCGACGGACGGGAAGGCCGGCGCGGAGGAATCCATTTTCTGGCTGGTGAACAACGAAAACCCCGCTCATACACCCGCTCCCCAAACCACATTCGGCTTGAAAAACAGGGGCCCACTGCACCCAATACTCCATGGCAGCGGAAGTATTAACACGCAGAGACAGAAGCCGCCACCTATAGAAAGAAGAGGATATGTGATGAGATCAATCTGCAATAAAGTCACAGGCTCCAATCATAGAAAAGAGGAGCCGCTAATATCTTCCATTGTCATCTTTTCCGATTCGACAGCAGAAGTAATGACAGGAGGTTCTAACCATTGAAAGAAAATAATACTGGCTTCATCCAGTGCAGAATATTAAGCAATAGAGACAACATGAGGCTCGGAGAAAAAATTCTAATTCAGAATTAAACAACTTAACAGGAAATGGTGAAAGATCAAATACAAAACTTTTCAATGACATTTGGGATTTTTGACGTTTTACTCTTCTTTAATATTCTTAAGTATTATTTCAGTTTTACTATTAGGAAACCGAAAAATTAGGAAAATGTAAAAAAAATTGTTTGGCGGTGATAGATGCCATCTTGCTAGACGATGGGGGAAGACCGTAAAATTACAAAACTTTACTAAGAAAAGGTTTGTGCCATTCTGTTGCGGTAAGAAAAGGTTTGTGCCATTAGTGTTACGGTAAAGGTACCTGGAGGTGAATCTAATATTTTTTTCTTTATAATAAAAATTTTTTTTGGAAATTTTTTTAAAATTCTTTTTGAACTTTTGTAAATTTTTAATTAAGGTTTCCAATAAATTCTAAATATAATTCTTTAATAGTAATGGGTATTAAGTGTGACATTACGATACGAGTGAAGTACGAACGAGTATCGTAAATTACATCGAGTTTCATTCGATACTTTTTCAATGACTTTTATAAGTTAAACTTTTACATTGATTTGTTTTCGTCGCAGTTGACATGCAGGATTCAGCCAAGGCCACCTAGCGGACAGCTACCATATCTTCCGCAGGTGTCTTTGGTTTACCAGCCCGCCTCCGATAGAGTACAAAACGTTGCTGCAATAATTTGAGGTCCATTTTCCTTTTCTCTTATTTCAAAGCAAACAACCTCCTCTGATTCATACATTTCAAACTAAACAATTAGCCGGTTTTAAGGACAACAGGCAAACATATAACACAAAGAACTTTGTCACGTAAAAATTACCGATAATAAGTCAGTTAATGTTCCTCTACCACTATCCTGCGTAGTCAAATAGGATCAAAGTAAAATTACGATCCAATTTATTTTAAATAATTTTTCACGTAAAAATTACCGATAATAAAAGAAATAAACACTGATAAATGTAATATATAATAAAATGAAATTTTAATGTACACAATCGAACAAAACATTTACTACAACGGTTTTCAATGCTTAATGAAGTGGCAATACTTTGTAGCGTCAGAGACTTGACTCCCTGCTCCAGAGAGTCAAGTTGCAAGGTATGGGGATCAGGGAACCAAAAATTGGCCATTCCTCCAGGAATGGAGTTCCTCATGGAACAAATGCCATTCCTCCAGGAAAAGTCCAAAAGGGGAGAGCGCTTGTAGGTTCCGGGTGAATATTGCAACGGGAGAAGCTGACGCCTCAAGACGAGTGCGTGGGGGAAAGATGACGCAGGAAGTCATGTGACTCGAGCATATAAAAGAGCTGTCGCAGAAGCCCTGGGTTGGGTAGCAATTCTGGTTACCCCGCGGCAAAAACAGCAAAAACTTGTCCGCCAAGACTGGCGCGGCCTTTTAGGCACTGTAGGTGTTTCGAGTCTCGAGCACTGTGAAGTATGCTCGATACTCGGGGCAGATTGTCTGCCGAGGCACCCAGGTGCCATTTCGACTCGGCGAGTTGGCTAATCGCAGGCGCGGCCGCAAGGCGCGTGTTGGGAAAGGGGGGCTGCTGCAAGTAGCTCCGACAAACACCTTAGATTGAGGTCTGTACACCAAAATGAACTTTACTGCATATCAAACAGTGCAATTTGCACTATCTATTGAAAGAAATTGGAGCCACTTTTGGGAACATTGCTTTTGAGTGTTTCTCAAACTGCAGAATTGAGCTCATTTTTAGAGAAAACTATTAGTTTTCAAAAAAATTTATTTGACATCATTTAAGCAGGTATATTTATAAATCTAATAAAGTGAAAAAATAGCCTTTAATGTAAATATTACCGGCGTGAGATACAACTAAAAATATTATTTTTTGTAGTTTTTGAAGAAAAAAAGAATAAAGGTATCTGAGGCATGTACTGTCGGATTGGGTGCATTTGATACTACTCCTATCAAACATTTTAAGAAAAAATGTTGAGCGTTTTTGAAAATATCTTGTTTTTGTTTCTGTTTTTTTAAAATTGCAAATGTTGCACGAGCTATTGCTCAAAAACTACTGAAATTTTCAAAAAAAACCTTCATGATTCTAATAAAAGAACTATTTATGTAAACGTTTATACGAGAGTAATATACGTAGTAGAGAAAAAGTTATTTAATCGATTTCGAGCTTTCAACGAAAATACACGTTGTGGGGTCCCCTCATACATCAAAAATGTATTTTGTTTCAAAACGTCCGTCCGTCTTTTTGTCTGTCTGTCCGTCTGCCTTTCCGTCGTCATCAGAACATCAAAACGAAGAAAATCACTTGATGTAAACATTTTAGGAAATGCTAGTAGCTTTCTATATCATTTGAAGTTTTATGGTAATAAAGTTCAATTTGTATTCGAACGGGAAAGTATTTGCATCCCTTGTACAATTATTTTGGTCAGGGTATACCGATGAAACCAATTAGTTATTTTATTTATGCTATGATTTCCTTCTTTAATCGTGATTTATTATTTTATTTTTATTTAATAGGTAATTATTACAGCCAAATTAGAAACTTGATCCAATGTGGCTAGGCCGAAGGCCTTTAAGCCATTACAATACCTACATTCTACCGAGTTCTAACCTTTCGCCTTCTGGTATTCACCCCAAATGGTCTCTCCATCGCCTCAAAGCCCCGGAAAAGAGACCATAAGGTACGGCTGAGGGAAAACCCTGAAGGGGAAAACCGCCGTCAGAAGCCGAGTACATGCTACTCTATCCGGTTTTTTGACTATTTATTTATTTGGCGCGGGCGTCAGGCATTTCCTTCCAGTGTTTGGCCTCCACCCACCTGGAAAAAAAACAGCACCACAGAAAATCGTCCGCACCAACGCCCTGCCCTAACATTTCCGATTCCCACTTCCTTCGCCCCTAATGTGCTTTCTTTTATTTCCTTTTTATTTTATTTTAATTTAATTTATTTTTAATTTATTTAACTTATTTTAATTAATTTAATTTTAATTGATATAACTTATTTTAATTTATTTAACTTGTTTTAAATTAATTTAATTTTAATTTATTTAACTTATTTTAATTATTTAAGTTAATATATATATATATATATATATTTTATTGACTTATTTATCTACTTATACTTAACAATTGACTACAATTTATAACTTTTTTTTTTTTTTTTTTTTTTTTTTTTTTTTTTTTTTTACTTTTACTAACCTAACATAACTTATGACTAACTTAATATTGTTAGTTTATTGATTTATTACATATTTCTCTCCAGTCTAGGCTCTGCTCGTACTAACCACTGCTGTTTTCCACTCCTTAATTTCCGTTTCTCTAGTGGTCCGAACCTTTCCGAGAAATGTTCCTAATTCTTTCATGAAGTTAGCTTTTTATCCCCTAGAATGTTTTGGGAAGCGTTACGTTCCTATTTGAAGTAGTAATTTTCATTCCATCCATTTTCCTCTCAAGTTTCGGTCGCACTGCAAATTAAAAGGATATGGATCCAGTCTTCCTATCACCGCAAAGCACACGATGCCATTACCATTCGAGTCCTTTAATCTACGTTGCATCCACCCCGACCCTGAACCAAGCGTATCCCTCTTGCGTCCTTCTGCAGTGTGTTTACGTAACGTTCGCAACCCCATAACGGACTCGCGTGAATTTGCGCAACTAGCGAACGCTTTTTCGGCCGTTGCTGCCGGATCTCTTGCCTTTTAATATCCGCAATCTATCCGAAATTAACGTTCATGTCACGTGTTCCCTATCTCCACCATTTCCGGAGAAACGTTTCCAGACCTGAACGTTCCAGTAGCAGTTTAATTTTATACGACCAGTAGCGTTGGTTGCTTCTGTAACTGCACGAAAACATCTATTTATAAGTGAGTCAGCCTGTTCACTCGCTAATTTAATCCAAAGTTTAATGGGTTTCATTTTAAAATCTTTCCAAATTCCTACACTACCGACCTCTCTAGGACTCCGGCATTTGCTGCGAATCTAGAGACTCCGAGAATTAATTTGAAATAATCTGTTTCGACGCTTTCTAGTCGATCTATCCTATCACTCCCAAATTTCTGCCCCATAATTCATTGCTGGGAGAACTAGCGATTTAAACATCGTCTCGCACACCTTTAAAGGCAATTCGGAACCCTGCGCACTGCGCAAACGATTTCTTTGAGCGCAATTCTTCCTTTACTGTGCGCCGCCACTATTGATTACTCCATCCACCATTCATGGAAAATTTTGCCCAAGATATGTAAATGTTTTAACCAGCAATCTCCTCCTGGCGTAAACCATCTCTCCTTGTTACCCCAGATAAATCCATTCTTGAAGACAACTACTTTGGTTTTTGAATATTACTTTAATCCCCATGTTTCACTATACGTTTCTAGGATATTTAAACTTTTTGTAAGCCGTCAATAGTCTCCGAACATAAAACTAAATCATCAGCATATAGTAGTCCGGAATGTTCAGGCCCTCAATTTCAGCGCAGATGTATCCGCATCCTGTAACCACGTCAATAAATCGTTTATAAACAAGATACACAATAGCGGTGAGAGGACGCCCTGTCTCTCCTACTGTCGATTTTATTTTTCGCGTTGTACTTCATCACGCACCTGACACAGAAATTTACGTCTTCGTATATGCTCTGAACACTTTAAAACTTTACGTAGACGCCTAGCTCATTAAGTTTTGCCATAAGCTTTCCTATTGATAGAGTCAAAGCCATTTCGAAATCTACAAACTGCAATATAAGTGGCCCGTTTACGGCAAGCGCTGCTTTACTAGGGTATCTAACACAAAGATATTGTCGGTAGTCGCGAAGCCTCTCCTAAAGCCTGCTTGCAATTCTGATATTTTACTGTGCTTTTCCGCCCATTCACTCAGTCGCCCGTTGAGGCATTTTACAAAATAGCTTGCTCAGCGCTGGTAAAAGACTAATTCGATAATTTTGTGGGCAATTCGTATACCTTTATTCTAAAGACTGGTTGGAGGATCGCTGTACTCCACGTTTCTGGATACGATCCAGAATCAACTATTGCATTAAATAAATTTAGAATACTCTGGGTCTATATGCACAATTCCGAAATAAATTGTGTCGGAATGCGTCCGCGCCGCCTGCCTTCTTATTATTCATGGCTAGTATAGCTATTCACTTCATTCCAGGTTATCGGTTCGTCTAATTCAGGACATCCCGGTCCGTGATAATATATATCCCTGTTTCAATATTCGCTATTTCGAGCGCCCGTGAAAAGACTGCTCCCACGCGTCTAGTGAAATTGCATTACTTACATTTCTTTTATTACGCAGTGATCTTATAACGTCCCAAATTGATTTATTATGATTGTTTCTAAATTGCCTCTATTCTTGCTGTCTCACTCTCCTGCCAAGATATCTTGATTTCTTAATTGTGGCCTCGTATTGCCTACGTAGTACATAACTATTTCGCTTCCGCAGTTCCACTGTTTCTGAACATTCTTAAGGCTACTATTGCTTCACGCCTGCTCACCCGACACTCCTCGCTAAACCATCCTTGGGTCAGTACCCTTCCTCCTTCTCCCCACTTCCATGCCCTCCTGCGCGAAAGAGTCTCCTTCTAAATTCTTTGCTTGCCTTCCGGTGACCGCTCCTCTCGCCCACCCTACCGGAGTTAAGAATAGCCTCTGCAAATTCCTGTCGCTTTTCCTCTTCCATATAAACCGTCGTCTTGCTATTGTGAAGTTTGTTGCTCCTGCCGTCCACTGCCTGTGCGTTCAGTACATTTACTGCTAAATGAACGCACAGGCAAATGGTCGGATTCTGCCCGAATTCGATTCCAAAATCTAATAAATTGTTTATTCTTCATGAGACAACAGAGCATAATCTATTACACACCTCCATCCCACTAATAAAAGTTAGTTCCCTTCAGTATCCTGTCCATAGTTGCCATTTAAGATTTCGAGATTAAATCTCTCGCATAATTCTAACAATTCCTGACCTCATTATTGATGACTGAGTCTTTGCTTTCTAGAATTAGCTCTGCTTCTGCCGATCGAACTCCGAAAATACTTCTGCTCATGGCCAATTCTAGCATTCATGTCACCTAAGACTAGTAAATCAGTATTCGGATACCTTTGCTTCAACGAGTCTAAATTATTGATTTCACCAAAAGCTTCTGAGAATAATAACGCGAGCCCTGTGGGTGATGATATAAATACAATTGCGAGGTCTGTATTTTGCATTACTAGTCTAATACAAAGAAAATTGTCGGTTGTTGTAATTTCATAAATAAATTGCACTAACCTATCCTGAAATATGCACGCAACACCTCCCGGGTACCTACCCTTTCCCTCTACGTTTTTAGTTTGCATATGGCAGTAAAACCAGACACATTTAAAGTCTCACCCTCCTTCACAAGTTTCAACGAGACCGACAATATCAAATGTGTTTATGTACCCATGGAAGTCTTGATTTCCGAGCTTAGAGCTCAGACCTTTGATGTTCCAACATCCTATTCTTAAAGCCTATTCCTGCTCTATTTGGCGACCTGCTGGGTCCTGACTCACCGCGAGCTTCCTGCTGCTGCAGTTTGCCGCAGCCATCGCCCCGTAAGAGGTCCTCGCTCCAGGCTGTCAGCCGCAGCGTCCGGGACTCGCCGAGGCCGTGGGCTCCGGCGGGAACGTGAACGCGACCGCCGACGCGAACGCGAACGAGACCGCCTCCGCCGCGATGCCGCGGGGTCAGAGGTCGTCCGCGCCGCCCCAGCACGAGGCGCAGCGCAGGCGCGGCCGCGGCCACGGCCGAAGCGCGGGCGGGGCGGCCGCGAAGAGGCGCCCGCTGCCGAAGGGTTTCCGCCCTACTGGGGTTCTGCCCCTCGCCGAGTTCACGGGACCCCGTCGCCCGCCCTCCCGCCCGCGGACGGTGAGCCAGCTCAGCCAACACGTAGCTGCGCCCCTGCCACGACAGCTTGTCGAAACGAATCGACGCCTGCTTTCCGCCGCTTTCGCCTCCTGCAATGCGGAATTAACGCCTTACGCGTTTGCCGCACTGCCAGCTGAAGTCCTCACGGACGCGCACCCTGCCATTCCGGGCGAGATACTCCGGGCTGCAGCAGCAGCTCCCGCTTCCTGAAAGAGGCCAGCTTGGCCACAATCATACGTGGCTGTCCTCGCGCCGCCGCCCGGTCCGGTGCGCGCGCTCGATATCCTGGAGCTCCAACCTGATTCTAGCTGCTCCGCAAGATCCAGGATACACCTCTCCGAGTCCGCCCAAGACTCGTTCCGCTTCGGGATGCCAGTAACAATGATATTGTACGTCGCGACTGGTTCTCAAGGTAATCCACCTTGCGAACCAGCCGCTCGTTGGCTGTCTGCAGCGACTGCACTGAAGCCTCTGCCGACGTAACCCTGGTGCACACATCGATTCTATCAATAAGCTCCTTATGGTTCCTATTGATAGTCTCGATGATATCGACGTTAGTAGGGGGGCCGGGATTCAGCTCCACCCCACCGATCGCCAATAGCACCGCCATCACCGCCGCGCCCAACACGCTCGCAAGGAGCCCCAGCCCCTGCGCTGTCCCCCGGGCACCGCCACCGCGCGGCAGGTAGCCCCTCACCCAGCGGCCGATAGCCGCGCGCCACTGCTCCGTCGACACCATCCTGCAGCAGGTAGAGCGCTTAGTAAAACACGTCCGCTCGGCTCTGCGACTGGCGAGAGACTGTCGAGAGAGTTAATCGTGATGCCAGCACTGGAAACTTCGAAGTTTTTAAAAGAAAGCTAAACCGAAACACTTTCATTTGTTACCGTTTACATGAATATATTTAATAACAAATTAGAGTTTAAGTTTTGCTCTTATTATTATAATGGTTCTTAACGATTTTGTTAATAGTATTAAGCTTTGTTTTTTTACCTTCACATATTCCGTCTGTAGTTTTTGAAAAAGGTTCTTGTAGTCTTCCAAAACGCTAAACTTCTGTCGAACGTGCGAGAAATGAAGGATGTCAATGCCACAAAATGGCAGCCTAGAAACTACATCGCTTACTTTCCAGGTAACAATCAATAGCCATTTTGTTACATTCGAGTAATAACTGAAGTGGTGGATTACGAAAGCTACATTTTCAGAGAGCACTCATGATAATAAATAAGAAAAGTCATGGCGAACTAGTAATAACTCCCGCTTATATTAACAACTGATGTCACTGCAGTGCCTCTGACCCGAAGATCTTGATTCCCGACGACGACGGAAGGATTTTCGGCACTAGCTTTTCAGCTAGGTCGAATTCAGTTGCTGTCTGGAGGAGAATGCTAGCGGCCTGCTGCTCTGATCGGTAGTTTTCCGTGGTTTCTCCGATCAACACCACGCGAATGCCGGTGCAGTACCCCACGAAACGGGTCACGGACCGCGCGCGATCTTTCCTTCCTGTTCCTTGTCCTATCTTCTCCTCTTACACACACCCTTACACTAACATTCACTACACTACCACATATTCCGGGAGACCGGTCGGGAGAATAGAGCTTGTCCCGGTTGGGGAGGTGCCCCGCTGGTACGGGAGTCTTGGTAAGGGGGAAATCTCGTAATCCAGCGGGGAAGATCACCGCTGTCTGCAGAGAAAAAACATACACTACACTAACGGAACTAATAACGAAAGTAGTTGACGCGCCCGGAAACACGAAAAATCAATCAATTAATCAATTCCGTTTATATACATCTTGAAAACCAAAATGGAGTGGATTTTTTAAATTCATATTTGATTAACACTGAGTGCATATTTTGGCTACATAAATTATTGTGAGCTCAGGATGAATCTGAAATTCCTTTGATAACGAACTATCAAAAATGTCAATATGTTCAAATAATACTGAAACTTTCACCTAGATTGGTTAACGGAGGACCTGGTTCATCAGCCTTCGCAGTTATAGTAGGAGTCTTTAAATACTAGTTTCAGGAAACAATCCACAATCTTAAATCATTAAATCAATGATTTAACTAGTAGTGCATAGAATGGCGATATCGAACTGGTTAGTTTTCTAATTTATTTTGTGAGCACTAGTTATTTGGTTTTGTCCCTCCCTCTTCCTCGTTGCCACCTATCTCCGCCCAAAGTACATTTCAAGAAGATAAATTTAAAGAATATTTCTCAATAGTCCGAGCTCATAAACATAGAATGCTTTGAAATTTTCTGAAAATGCGCATTATGAAGCTCATGTTCACAGAAAATGTTTGAGTTTTCGAAAAACTTTTTCAAAGTCATTTAAAGCACTTCCACTCATATGTGCAATAAAGTGTACTAAGACCAGGAAATGTGCATATTAAAGGCGTGAGACATGCGCATAGTAGAGGTGCGACAGAATGGCACATTCTTTCTCGTGGTAAAGTTTTCTGATTTCCTTGGTGTGGACTAGTACCGTAGTCTTGCCCTTCCTTCTTGTCTGTTGCCATCTATATCCGCCCAAAGTAAATTTTGAAATTTTCAACTTTCTGTTTCTAGTAGTACAGTAATAGTAGAACAGAGATCTATGAAATAAAAGCTCTTTTTCATATCAATCTATTAAGTTTTCGTTAAAGAATGCTAAAACCACGTCTAAATAGCAATAAATTGAAAAATTTGGAGTCGCGTTAAAAAAATTGCATTAAGCGTTACTGTAAATGCGAAATTTAAAGCTCTTTTTCATATCAATCTATTAAGTTTTCGTAAAACTTTATTTGAATTAATTTGAAGAACTTCCAATCTCAAATTCAATAATATATAATAATCCATTGAAATGTGTATATTAACGTCATGAGAGATATTGAAAAAATTACTTTTGTGTAAATTTTGAAAAAAAAATACACCAATGTAAACTTAACGTCATATTAAACAGTAAAATTACCATTATCTGTTGGAAATGTTTCAAGAAAATTTGGAGCTCTTTTTGAAAAAAAAGGCGTTTAAGCCTTCCTGAAAATGCGGAATTTTGAGCTTATTATAACAAAAAACTCTTAAACTTTCTAGAAACTTTATTTGATAGTATTTAACTCTCATCGTAAAAGGTTTGTTTGACATCAACTCTACCAAAAATTTACAGAAACAATTTTGAGGCGTCATTGAGAAAATCTTGCTTTTATTTTTTTAATTTGCAAATATTTCACACTCATTGTTGCATGAAGACTAATAAAATTTTCGAAAGTGTGTAAATGACCTTAATAAAGAACGATTTAATAATCCATTGAATCCATTGAAATGTGCATATTAACGACGTGAGAGATATTTTAAAAAATATACATTTAGTAATTTTAGGAAAAACAAATGCAATGAACAAAATGAATTTTAGTCGTATCAAACAGTGCCATCACACTATCCTTTGTAAATTGAAAGAAAATTGAGCCATTTTTAAGACAATGGAGTTGAGCGTTTCTGAAAATGCGGCATTTTGAGCTCATTTTAATAAAAAATTGATGAGTTTTCCAGAAATATTATCATATATATTATTTGCGTTGAAACCGTGAATTTGTTGTCCTTCCTACTCAGCTCATAGTGAACGGATTTTAACAAATGAGGTACGAAAAAAAAGATAAAAAATCAGGAATGGAGGTCATTAACAATTGCAAATTACGAAGCTTTTCGTTATTAATAAAATGCCAGGAAACTTTTGTTGTTTGAAATTTGCGGCTGCGATAGTTAGCGTGTCCTCCGCGCGCTGTCAAGATGGCGGTTATGCGCACACCATCCGCAACAGGAGAACTCACGTGTTTCCCGCTTGTGGATCGAAGCGGCGGGAAGCGGAAATCTGTTGTGTGTTCCGTTAAGACGAACGTGTGTGCGACTATTTATCAATTGTGTTGTAAGTGTTCAATGTAAATTGTGTGTATGTTCTTATATATCTTAAATATGTGCACGCGGTACCCACGTGGCCAACGTGTATTTCTATGTGGCTGCAAACGGAAAGTATCCCTATTGTGCATTTCGTTAAGACGATTGTGTGAAGAATTTATTAATTGTATTGTAAGTATTCAACGTAATTTTGTATATAGTCTTATATACATATATATTTAATGTGTTATCTACGGAATTACGTAATACGTCTAATAATCTGATTATACACTGTATAGAAGTTCATACACTGTTCGCTTTTTCAGGTTTTTATGTAATTGGAATACAGAACTACTAAGGCTATTATTATTGACTGTAAGTATACGTCCAAGCATAGCAGTTACACATGATGCAATAGGTCTCCATATATAATCAGTATTGCTGTATTTATCACTCCTGGTCAATTTCCATGTATATTGTGATTAATTATTTAAAATATTCACAGGAAGAGTTGTACCACAATATATACTGCTGACCTGATTTGGACAATTATTTGCTGTACACTCCATTTGCGAGGTATTATTAGTGAATGTTTTTGTTAATGCTATTAATTTGATAAATATATCTCATTTGTGTTATTTTAATTTGGTAGTGGGAGTATTAGAATGCCGGGGAAACGAACCCTGACAATGCGGTTGAATGCCAGGCGGAGCAAAACCCAGACTCTGGTACAAACTGATGAAACCAGTCCACAGCCTGCTGACTAGGTTGTAGTGTCCAGACAGCAGCAGAGACTCCGCTCAGTGGATTACAGTAAATGTGTAACGTATAAAATTGCATGCAAGTTAAAAAATGGTTCTGAAGTAGCCATTCACTTCACTGGGTCCATGACCATTTACTGTATGCATTGTAGAGCAAAATTATTTCCAGGAGAAGTTAGAAATAGTTCATCATCAATGTGCTGTCACAATGGGAAAATAAGTTTGCCTCCAATAGAGTGTCCCAGTCTTTTAAAACATTTAATACTAGGAAATGAATCTATTAATTTCTTAGAAAATATTCAACGGTACAACAATGCTCTTGCTTTTGCTTCAGTTCACGTTAACAGGGCTAACTTTGCTGCACGCGGTCCATATTGTTTCAACATTCATGGTCAAATTTATCATCTAGCTCGCAGTTTGCTTCCAGCAGAGGACTCTCAGCCTTCCTATGCTGGATTATATTTTATTGATTCTTGCGAAGAACTTCAACATAGAATGTCAAGGAAGGAAAGTGATCCATGTGAAGCTTCTGTAATGAAAAGGCTTCAAAACATGTTACAGGTTATAAATCCATATGCACAATTATTTTCCTTTGTTAAAAATATGTCTCTAGATGTTCAAAATAAACAACTGATATATTTTACAAATAATTCATTTGATGAACGTAGATATAATCTACCTACAGGTGATGAGATAGCGGCTGCCTTTGTTACTGATGATGGAGCACCACCTGTAAAAATGGATTTTCCGATTCATGTTCGGAGTAGTGACCAATTCTTTACTATGTCGTCCTTAAATCCTCATTGTGACCTAATGTGTTACCCTCTTCTATTTCCATGTGGAGATAGAGGATGGAAACCTGGAATGAATCATGTGGATATTTATAGAACTAGAGTTAATAACGGTATAACTCAATTACAGTATTATTGTTATCGACTGGCTGTTAGAGATGAATTCAATTTATTGCATGCCTCTGGTAAGTTATTCCAGCAGTATGTTGTTGATGCATATATCAAAGTAGAAGGATCGCGTATTGCATACCTTAAAACTCATCAAAAAGAATTGAGAGCAGAATCTTACAAAGGGTTAACGGACTTTTTACATAGCAATTCACAGCTTAGGGGAATGAATGCAGGGATACCCCTAATTCTTCCATCATATTTTATTGGGAGTCCACGAAATATGCTACAGAATTACCAGGATGCAATGTCAATAGTAGCGCGTTTTGGAAAACCTGATATTTTTTTGACTTTTACAACTAATCCAAGATGGAAAGAAATTCCAGATTCTTTGAAGAGGCATGAAAAGATAGAAAATAGACCAGATATAACATGTAGATGTTGACTCCATTGTGTGACTGCGATGTTGATGTGATCGAATTTCAGAAACGAGGGTTACCACATGCTCACATGTTGCATATATTCAGGTCTGAAGATGAAGTCCGGGAACCTGTAGATGTTGACTCCATTGTGTCAGCAGAAATACCAGATGTAACAGAGAACTCAGAATTGCACAATATAATAAAACGATGTATGGTGCATGGCCCTTGTGGTGAGATTAATCCAAATGCTCCTTGCATGGAAGATGGAAAACTTTGAACTTTAGAAATGTAGAAATAGTGGGATAGTACTGTGACATACCGATATGTCACATGAAAATAAACTAACATTTATTTGTAGACTATATGGTGGAACATGCAAATATCACGTGAGCACGGGCTTAGCAACGGCCGTGAATAAACAATGTAGTTTTTGTTTTTTGTAAATGCATTAAGAGGTGGCTTGATGCCGAAAGTAGAAAATTTGGGATTGGGCGAAGAAGTTTAGACGATCGAAAGGTCAGCTACACCAAAATATAACGAACGTATGGATTGGCTGGGTGAGAGAAGGACGGTCAAATGTTATGAAAAAGAGGAAGGTAGTTTAATATGAAGTCTTCGAGGGGTGAATCATGCAGGAAGATTTCATTCTGACCGGCATCGCGCTTCTGAACTGATCGTAGGTTCGTGAGAGGGAACGAGTATAATCCAGTTGGTCAGAATCGGGTTATCAGTAAAATTTTAAGGACAGTGAATGATATTGCAGATGTTTTCATGTGGAAATAATATTGATGTATAAATTGGAACTTTGTCGGGAGTGGTAATCGAGTTCGGGACTATGTCATAGGACGTAATCGGGACTGATAATTTTGATAGTTTGAGACCGGCTTGGATAGGGGCAGAAGAGGATTTCTTGGGACTTTGGACTACGGCAAGCTCGCAAGATATTTCGACTGAGAAGTCTACGAGGGACATCAACGAAGAATCAGAAGAGGATTTCTTGGGACTTTGGACTAGGCGAAGCTCAAGATATTTCGACTGAGAAGTCTACGAGGGACATCAACGAAGAATAGATAAGTTAACGCGGTATAAAATTGTAAATTCAAGATATCTTGATCAAAGGCGTAACATAAATTCACTAAATTGTTTGCTAAAAAGGTAAAAATAAACTTTGTTAAATTTTGTTCTTTAGAAAAGAAAGTGATCTTTCATTTAGTCAATCCAAACAGAAATGAACTAGGAATAGAATAATTCTATTTCAGATTCCCAGCTGCGCTGTATAGTCGGTGGATCCTATAATCCATTATAAAGGTAATAAGGATTATAATATATCGTGACCTATTGACCCAGCAAGCCGGACGCTAAGATCTTTGGCAGATATTAATGTAGAGAAAATTTTGAATATCTCAGTACCATATAACCCGTATTTCACATTAAAATTTGAAGCACACATTAATGTGGAAATTTGTTTCTCTGTGAAGTCTGTGAAGTACATTTATAAATACATTTATAAGGGTCATGGTGCAGCTGCAATACAGATTCAAAACGGTGAAATTGATCAAGGAACTTTGCATGTTAATGAACCAACTATTTATTTAAATGTCAGTCCACCAGAAACAATCTGGCGATTGCATGAATAACATATGCAAAATAAGTCGCACACTATTGAAATATTGCCTGTTCATTTGCCTGAGGAAGAGATATATTTCATTGCTGGGCAATAAACTGAAGCTGTTGAAAGAGCGTTGTCAAGAAAAAAAAATTAACAGTATTTTTTGAGTTATGCAAGTCAGATGAACATGCACGCAGTTTATATATATATATATATATATATATATATATTCAGAATTCCAGGCATTAGTGTGGAAGAGAACCATATGGGCACGTCGAAAAAGGACCACTCGATGCATTGGACGGATGTTCACTGTTAATCCTCTGGATCGAGAGAGGTACTATTTGAGACTTTTGTTATTGCATGTCAGGGGTCCTCAGTCATTTGAGGACATGCGAACCGTTAATGGGACTTTATTACCTACATTTCACAGTGCAGCGCAAAAGCTCAAATTACTTGATTTTGATGCAGAATGGTTTCAGTGTTTGAGTGAAGCACAGTCGCATCAAATGCCAAAGCAGTTAAGATTATTGTTCGCAATTATATGTGTATTTTGTATGCCAGATAGCCCGTTTCAATTATGGGATTCGTGTAAAGAATGCTTATCTGAAGATTATGGAAGAACATATGATAAAGATCTCTCTTTAGACATGGCTCTCTCGGACATAGAGAGCTTCTTGAAAGAACACGGATCAAGTTGCACAAAACTAGGTTTGCCAGAACCAACAAGTGTATACCATGAGAAAAGCACACTACCGTCCTTCAATAGTTCTGAAGAAAGGGAGAGAAGATTGCAAGCAATTGGTATGTTAAATCAGGAACAGAAATGTATTTTACTAGAAATTTTGGATTCTGTTGAGAGTAACAAAGAAAAACAATTTTTTATTGATGGCTATGGTGGAACTGGAAAAACATTTGTGTACAAAACATTATGTTGGATTTTGCGAGGTCAAAATAAAATTGTTTTACCAGTTGCATAGACTGGTATTGCAGCAAATGTAATGGAAGGTGGTAGAACAGCCCATTCGCTTTTCAAATTTCCTGTTCCGATTGTTGAAACATCAGTTTCAAATATCAGGCAAAATTCAAATGATGCCAAAATTATCCGGGAAAGTTCACTAATAATATGGGATGAAATTTCCATGGTTCCAAAAAAAGCATTGGGTGTTCTCGATAAACTTCTGATAGACTTGACTGGATCACACTGCGTTTTTGGAGGAAAGACAGTTGTATTCGGTGGCGATTTTAGACAAGTTTTGCCTGTTGTAAGAAACGAAAGTCGTTCCGATGTTGTCCAGTCCTATGTCAAGCACAGCCCGCTTTAGAAATATGTTCACAGCCGTAAGTTAATTCAAAATATGAGAGCAAATGATGATTCCGAATTTTGTGAGTGGTTCCTGAAATTAGTAAATGCTGAACTCACTGCAGATAGTCCGTTAAACTCACTTTCTGTGAACATTCCTGAACAATGCTTCAGAACAGAAATAAAATTTATCAATAGTTTTTGTACTTCATCACTACTTCAATTTTTACTTTTTTATTTCATATTAAACCACAACTTTTTTACTTCATTTCATGTGCGCATTACTGCTCCCTGAATGTTGTAGCTTTCAAAACCCACCACTTCAGTAATTACTCGAATGTGACCCCTTGGCTATTGATTGTCAAGTGGTGAGGAAGCGCCGACGTTTCACGCAGACATTTTGTGTCATCGCCGCCGAATATTTCTGACGCATTTTTCGGAACTTGAACATTTTACAAGACTCCAAGAACAATTGACAAAATCTCCAAGCGGAATATTGAAAGGTAAAGATATCAAAGATTAAAATAAACAATGAAATCGTGATAAAAAAATTAATTATAAAAGCTAAAACCTACATTTTAATATTATTTAAATATATTCTTGAAAATTTGAACTAATGAAACGGATTCGGTTTTGCATATTTTAAGTTATATTATATATTCAATATTATATATCATATTATTGTGCGCTCGTTTCAAGATTAAAGAAGTAACTCCTAGTAAACAATAGATATCTCATTTGTTTCATAAAACAAAATTAGTTTTGCTACAACTAAAAATTGAACAAACATCACAAAACGTTGCTAAAAAATTTTAAACCTGTGATTTTAAAGTGCTAATTTTAAGAAATGTAAAGCGCTCAGAAAGAAACATCTAGCCTGGATATTGAAGGTGTACGACAGGTTCGAGGAAAATGTAAAGTTTGTAATTTTCGAATTTTCAAAAATCACAACGAAAATCAGGATAACCCAAATGATTTTGCGATGACTATTTTACTTGAGCCAAAAATCAAAAGGAAAATTTGAAATGATAAGTAGATTTCTTGAAATTCAAGAAATATTCTTATCATATTTTTAGTTTCTCTGCCCTTGGTTATAAAGAGGATAAGTATTATAATCATATCCCAAATACGCTCTAAAATGTTTGTTCGTAAAATCTTTGGAAACGTATTTTGTGATAATATATATCTATCATGATAATGAGAAATTATATTTTTTATTGTCCATTAATATCTAAAAGAATTATGTGTCTGTAGCATATAACGTACAGATGCCCTCCGTTGACTGCTATTGTTAGCAAAGATCATAAATAAAACCAACTGTGGTGTGAAATGAACTCTTATGAATCTACTGAACCAAAATTACAGCAACAGTGAACGCACACACCGCGTTCGTTAATGCTGTTGATATCTAATTCAGCTGCAGATCTACTACTCTCCAAATGTCACTGTGTGTTCCCCTCTCTAATGAGATAATTTAAATTAGGACTGTTTAAGTCAAACACAAACAAATACATTATTCATCAATTCAAATAAACAAAATCAATCGCCCAATATTACCGCCTCCACTTCCGCAGATAGCTTATTCCATTCTTGAGAACCTCCAATTAATTTGCTTAAGAACCTGCCACAAGGTTTTGCCAAACTTCAGATAACCTTCAGACACTACTAATAGGGTTTTAAAACCAGAATGTCATATTAATATTTTACATTTTTGGTCCATTTCCTAGCTTTTCTTCACTAACATTACAATCGCCTACTTTACTGCAATTACTCCAATGCGGGATGAAATTGCTGCTTCCCATGTTTTAATGTCTTTGGGATATTTTTGGCATGCTGAAATCAAATTCAAAGCCAAAATGTTGTTATCGCGAACCTTTTAATTAAAAAAAAGTATTTTCTTTATAAGATAATTTTCGTACGTCCGAAGAGTAATAATGTAAACGGCATTACTTTACCGTGTGTAGTTTGATTATGTAAAGATTTGAAAACCATATGTATTTACACTGTTATTAATGTGTTTATAGTAAGTACCGAGGGCACCAAATGATTGTCTAATATGGAGTGCAAGCACCTCACGAAAGTAGATCAAAATAATGTGTACACTGGGAATTATTCTATGTAGAAGCCAATTCTTAGTGTCAAGACAGATTATCTTATCTTTAGGAAAACTTAAATTAATAGTCTTAGTTTCTCACATATTGCATTAGTATATGTTATTTGGAAAACAAATCAATCTTAAGTTGTATTGTGGAGTAGAATGTTGTGAATTTGAAGTTCAGTACGAAAGTATAATATATGAAATATCTGAACGTGTCATTTTTGTTTTACATTTCAAATATGGTGTTTGACTTATCACAAAAGAATCGTAACACTTGGCGAATAAAAAAATCTAATATCATTCCCCTTTCTCAATCACAGAACATTAAGAGTTTGATTCCAGACCTACTTCGTTCTTAACGGATATACTGTTTGAAAAACAGACGTCCCTTGAACAAAATTAAGCTTTCATTGACGCACAATTTCCCGAACGAGGAAAATAAACTTGCAAATTGGTTAATAGCATTTATATATATATATATATATATATATATATATATATATATATATATGATTTTTAAAAGTCGATTGCGCCAATTCCTATATGGTTGTCACAGAAAAAAAGCAAACTCAGTGACAACAAAAACCTGTCTCAATCCATTATCGCCCCGATAATAGGCGTTAAATACTCCTTTAGTGTTTTTTGTTTTTAATTCTCGGCTGAACAAATATACTACCAAGAAAATATACTTTTCATCACACGATTGTCACTCTATTGCAAGTCGCGAATGATATTTTTCAATGATTTGCAGTGCATTTAGATAAAATCTTTTACTTTCATTAACGATGAATGGTACTGACGACTTCTTCTTCTTCAACATCAAGGATGAGGCCTGTAGGCGTGTTCCGTTGTTACATTTAAATGCAAAATGAGGACAAAATTATTTAGATTACGTGAATTTAGTAGTATTAAACAGCAAAAATATAATAAATAATATATAATCACACAATCCAAGAAGGAAACAGGAAAGATGGACCATGCAAAAATTACCTAACGGATTTTGTAAGAACTAACAATAAAATCCCTAAGCATAAGACTTTGATTTCTGGCGTATCATTCAAACTTTTAGAAAGTACGCATAGGGTCCGGTTACACACAGGAGTTTTTAAACTACAGAATCTTAAAGTGAAGATATGACAATCTAGTACACTGAAAAATTCGTAATTTGATAACAAATGACCATATCATATAAAAAATTTTACAAAGAATATTTTCTTGCTGTACAGAAATACCAAATGAACAAATGGCAAGGCTGAAGAGAAATAAACGAAATACAAAATATAGAACGATTTGATAGGTAAAAATAAGTGCCTTTATTAAAAACAGTTAAAATGAAATACAGCATTTCAAAGTGTTATAGCGTATTGTTCCCTTTAGGACGCGAGAACCGAATGCGCAAGAATACAAATTGGCAAAGGCGCCGACTTCGGCCTCCTTTCTTTACAAAAAATTAATGATAAACTGAATTTGAAACGAATGAACAATCAAATAGTTTTGTGTGTGAGTGAACATTGAACCAAGAATTGCATGGAAATGGATCCTTTACACCTTATTGCCTTTTTACCAATCGCTGGAAGCTGCAAATCTGCTCTGCGGCGAGAGCCGAGCGGCCTTCCCGCCACGGCTTCGACGAAAAGCTTAGTGGACTTCCACGCCCTCCGGCTGTTGCCCGAGCTACATGTTCGTAACTCACAGGGCCAGAGAGAAGAAGCTTCAAAGGAACCACGATCGACAAGTTGATCGTACGGGTTCTGCTGCCGTCTATTGACAAAAAGCTCCTAATGGTCGAACGCGACAGAAGTCGTTTTACTCACGACCGGAGCGAGGCACTGCAACATTTACAAAAAACATATTAGTAAAGTACAGACCTGTATTTCAGCACTCAAGATACATTACTTGAGGCTGGGAGCAGTCCACGCGCCACCATTACGCACAACGCAGGGCTGTAAACCCAAATATGCAGAGCAAAAATGCACAAAAGCGAGAAAGGCAAATCAATTCATATACACAAACATCGAAAGATAATTCACATCTTTGGCCTTCCCCAAACCCAAATTGGGAAAAAATTCAAATTACGACTCATAAGGAGCCGCACCCTCAGAGTTCGAGCAGAGTAACATTAACACACAACAAGAAAATGGCTCGGAGTGGCAAAGCGGCAGAGGCGCGCCGCGCTTATAAAGGCTTCACAGAGATTTTCTTAAAAACTGCTGAATTATATCCTTAGAATTTTATTGTGCTTAATGTCTCTTTCTGTAGATATTTTATCATTCAATATTTCATGGAAAACCTTGTTCATTTTGAGTTAATGGCTATTCTGTGAACTGTGCTTATTTGTACTGTCAAATAACTCACAATTACACATTATATTCTCTCGCATAAAGACTTTTGTAGTTACTTCTGCGGTCCTTTTCAAATGCATAATGAAAGACATCAGTACCAGATTTCCATTAGTTGGAGTCTTATATGCAAGACAATGATTTGAACGCGGATTAGTGATATCATAGATTTATATTAAATTTATTTATTTTATTTATTTATTTATATTCACTTATGCACTTATGCACTTATTCACTATTCACTTATTCGTTTATTCGTTTATGCGTTTATGCGTTCGTTCATTCATTCATTCATTTATTCATTTATTTTACCGAAAACAGTTAAAAATTGTGACGTACTATGGGGAGAAGTGAAGTCTGTGCATGTTTTCAAAATTCTGTGATGTAATAATATCTATTTTCAACCATAAATCAGCTATAAATTTGGGCTTTTATCTTTCATCAAGCCCTTCGGATTCTGAAAAGATATTACCGCCCTTAACTAAAGCACTTTTTGACAAGAACCACTAATTCGTAAATCAAGAGACCAGGAAGTGGTAATATTAATAAAGAGAGGCTCACAAGAATCACGAGAGTGGGATTTGCTTCTTATTCGTACAATTCTCTTCTGTAATCTAAAAGTCTGGAAAATATAAGATGTATTTCCCCAGAATATTACGCCATACTTAAGGCGGGAATGAACATTCGCAAAATATACACAATAAGCAGTATAAAGGCTGACTGAATTTGCAAGAATTCTGAACGCGTATCATAATGAGATTAATTTTGTGTTTAATTCATTTAAATGGGTATTCCATTTAGGTTTGACTGAATTGAGACACCTAAAAAACATTGTTACCTTAACATCGATCAATGGTATAAAGTTCACTTTCAATTAAGTACAAAATTGTTTGTTCGAAATGGAAAACTGCATTGAAACCGTTCTCTTTTCCTTTACCATTACTTTGTTGTTTCGGAACCAATTTGAAACATCTGATAATGTAATAATTACGGTTCCTTTATTATAAAGAATATTCCTATCATCCGCAAAGGGAACCGTTCTTACGTTTCGAATCGTCGAGGGTTTATCGTTTACGTACAGAATGAAGTGAATAGGACATGAAACCCATCCCTGCGAGACTCCACGTGCAATTAGCAAAGAGTCGGAAAGGTGTGTACATAATGTTTCTTCATTTCAGTAAGGTATTTCTACTCTCTGAGATCGTTGTTTAAGGTACAAACATAACCGATGTAGATCAATATCAAGGATTCCATACTTTTCTTTGTCTAGGTGGAGACTTCTCCAAGTTATTCGCTGGCATGGCGTACTTGTTATTTGGTTCAGCGTGCCTGCTCTTTGCAGCGGCAGATGCCGTTCATAAATTGGAGTCTGGTAGCGAACGGATAGAGGTGATAAGGGGAAAGCCGCAAGAAGATTTTTCCCACAGTAAGACTGTACCGATAAGTGGCATCCATGATGGCGAATTAGAACCGCCAAAACCATGGTCTCCGCCACTTCCGCCTTCAAACCCATCACGTAGCGCCCTCCTGGAAGTGAGTATTTTTAGCCGCAACATATTTATTTTTATGTAATTTGCTATAATACATACATTACATTCAATTGGGTACAATTTTCCCAATTTAAATAAACATATTTTAATAAACAATTATACAATAAACCAAAACAATAAAATTTTATTTTCTAAGGGAAAATTACAATGTTTTACAAAATTGTTGTGTTGCATTTCGGTATCTAGACTTGTAATGAATTGTAATATGATAACTAGGGATGGATGATGATGACCTAAAACATTGCTGTTGAATACGTTTCTGATGAAATCGAGGCTCCTTTCATCCGTTTGAGTAAACTCATCTTGCAAATGTTAGGTTAGGAATGTTCTTTACCAGGATATTTCTGTATTACTTATCCCAAATTGGCCGACCCGGCAACGGCACTGATTAACGTCACAAGAAAAACTCACAACTGTAGTCAAAATAATTTCTGAGATAACAAATGGAAGAGGCTATTAAGTAATTCTGTGAACAACATTTGTTGAATCTCGTAAATATTTTTGAAGTACCTACAAATAAAAATACATTAAAATTAAGACTTATCAAAAATTAAAATTAAAAAAGTAAATAATTTCTTTAGTAGAATCGACAAAAATTCAAAATAATGAAAAAAAAATTTCCTTTTTAAAAAAAAAAATTTCTGTACTCAATAAACGGTTATAAAGTGAAAAAAAAAATTTCATTAATATCCGCCCACTTATATTAACACTGTACTTATGCTTTTATGATATATAAAATGCATCATTAAGCGGTCACTGTACTCACAGTGAGTGGGTGCTTTGTTGAAGCCGTTGCGTGTGCAGATGTGCGTCTTTCTTTCAGTGTGGTGCTGTGGCAGGCGCGAAGTGATCGCTGTGTAGCGATGGGTGTGTGTGTGTGTGTGTGTGTGTGTGATGATGTTACAAATATAGCGTCATGCGGTCCCTGTGCTCACAGTGAGTGGGTGCTTTGTTGAAGGCGTTGCGTGTGCAGATGTGCGTCTTTCTTTCAGTGTGGTACTGTGGCAGGCGGAAGTGATCGCTGTGTAGCGATGTGTGTGTGTGTGTGTGTGTGATGATATAACATATGCAGCATCATGCGGTCCCTGTGCTCACAGTGACTGGGTGCTTTGTTGAAGGCGTTGCGTGTGCGATGTGCGTCTTTCTTTCAGTGTGGTGCTGTGGCAGGCGCGAAGCGATCGCTGTATAGCGGTGGTGTGTGCGTGTGTGTGTGTGTGTGTGTGCGTGTGTGATGATATAACATATGCAGCATCATGCGGTCCCTGTGCTCACAGTGAGTGGGTGCTTTGTTGAAGGCGTTGCGTGAGCAGATGTGCGTCTTTCTTTCAGTGTGGTTCTGTGGCAGGCTCGAAGTGATCGCTGTGTAGCAATGGGTGTGTGTGTGTGTGTGATGATGTTACAAATATAGCGTCATGCGGTCCCTGTGCTCACAGTGAGTGGGTGCTTTGTTGAAGCCGTTGCGTGTGCAGATGTGCGTCTTTCTTTCAGTGTGGTGCTGTGGCAGGCGCGAAGTGATCGCGTGTAGCGATGTGTGTGGTGGTCCCTGTGCTCACAGTGAGTGGGTGCTTTGTTGAAGGCGTTGCGTGTGCAGATGTGCGTCTTTCTTTCAGTGTGTGCTGTGGCAGGCGCGAAGTGATCGCTGTGAGCGATGGTGTGTGTGTGTGTGTGTGTGTGGTGTGCAGATGTGCGTCTTTCTTTCAGTGTGGTGCTGTGGCAGGGCGAGTGATCGCTGTGTAGCGACGTCATGCGGTCCCTGTGCTCACAGTGAGTGGGTGCTTTGTTGAAGGCGTTGCGTGTGCAGATGTGCGTCTTTCTTTCAGTGTGGTGCTGTGGCAGGCGCGAAGTGATCGCTGTGTAGCGATGGGTGTGTGTGTGTGTGTGTGATGATGTTACAAATATAGCGTCATGCGGTCCCTGTGCTCACAGTGAGTGGGTGCTTTGTTGAAGCCGTTGCGTGTGCAGATGTGCGTCTTTCTTTCAGTGTGGTGCTGTGGCAGGCGCGAAGTGATCGCTGTGTAGCGATAGGTGTTTGTGTGTGTGTGTGTGTGTGTGTGTGATGATGTTACAAATGCAGCATAATACGGTTCCTGTGCTCATAACGAGAGGGTGCTTTGTTGAAGTTGTTGCGTTGCTGATGGTATGCTTTGTTGTGTGTGCTGGGAGAAGCGCAAAGCGTTCGCTGTGTAGCGGTGTGGTTTTGTGTGTTTTCAGTGTAGAGGTTGCAGTGTTCTAATTTATGTGCTATTTTGCCTGTCATTGTTGAGTGAGAAAACGTTCCACGCTCCAAGTTCTGTGTTCTTTCTTCTCTATTAAAATGAAGGGGCGTGTTGTAAAGAATCTGGGTGTGCTGACGTAAGTCCGAATGCTTGGGGCTGCGAACGTTCATTAGAGATAGTGCGTTGCTATATATGATGTAACGTCCGTTGTCTAACGCGTGCATAACTGTGTTGTGCATGTAGCGTGTGGTGTAGAAATGGTGAGAAGTGTCTGCGTGTGTTGAGGTTAAGGTTGAGTGTGCGTGAAGTCTAGTGGGGAAAGAAGATGTCGTAGGTTGATGTAAGGGCTTCTTTGGCTGACGTTGCACATGCGACAAAAAGCCAGTGCGAATGTGCGATTGTAGTCTTCCTAGGTGCAGTGACATACGTGAGGAATCTAGTGAATCGTTTTTCTGGAATAGCTTGGCATGCACTAAACGGTGTGCATCAGTGGGTTTAGGAATGAGGGGCATGGTGTGTCTAGAGTAAAGGACGTGACCTCCTGAGCATCCTTCGCCGGGGTAGCGCGTGCGCTGGGAACTTGATAACAAGGGCCATCGTGAGTAGTGTGAGTCTGTGTGCTGAGGTGTTTTTTGTTGTGTTGGCAGTGGGGGCGTGGCCGGCGGAGCCCCCTCCGCCGTGGGAGGCCGTGTCGTGGGCGCTGGCTGGGAAGGGCCTTCGTGGGCAGTGGTTGTGTGTGTGTGTGTGCTGAGGAGTGGGTTCTCTGTTGTGTTGGCAGTGGGGGGCGTGGCCGCCGGAGCCCCCTCCGCCGTGGGAGGGCGTGTGGTGGGCAGTGGCTGGAAAGGGCCATCGTGCGCAGTAGTGGTGTGTGTGTGTGTGTGTGTGGCTGAAGTGTTGGTTCTTTGTTGTGTTGGCAGTGGGGCGTGCGCCAGAGCCTCCGCCGTGGAGGGCGTGTCGTGGCGCTGGCTGGGAAGGGCCTCGTGGCAGTGGTGGTGGTGTATGAGTTTGTGTGGTGTGTGTGTGTGTGTGTGTGTGTGCTGAGGAGTGGGTTCTCTGTTGTGTTGGCAGTGGGGGGCGTGGCCGCCGGAGCCGCCGTGGAGGTCGGTCGTGGGCGCTGGCTGGGAAGGGCCATCGTGGGCAGTGGTGGTGGTGTATGAGTTTGTGTGTGTGTGTGTGTGTGTGTGTGTGTGTGCTGAGGAGTGGGTTCTCTGTGTGTTGGCAGTGGGGGCGTGGCGCCGGAGCCCCGCCGTGGGAGGCCGTGTCGTGGGAGCTGGCTGGGAAGGGCCATCATGGGCAGTGGTGGTGGTGTATGAGTTTGTGTGTGTGTGTGTGTGTGTGCTGAGGAGTGTGTTCTCTGTTGTGTTGGCAGTGGGGGGCGTGGCCGCCGGAGCCCCCTCCGCCGTGGGAGGGCGTGTCGGGCGCTGGCTGGGAAGGCGCCTTGGGCAGTGGTGGTGGTGTATGAGTTTGTGTGTGTGTGAGTGTGTGTGTGTGTGTGCTGAGGAGTGGGTGCTCTGTGTGTGGCAGTGGGGCGTGGCCGCCGAGGCCCTCCGCCGTGGAGGCCGTGTCGTGGAGCTGGCTGGAAGGGCCATCATGGGCAGTGGTGGTGGTGTATGAGTTTGTGTGTGTGTGTGTGTGTGTGCTGAGGAGTGTGTTCTCTGTTGTGTTGGCAGTGGGGGGCGTGGCCGCCGGAGCCCTCCGCCGTGGAAGGCCGTGTCGTGGAGCTGGCTGGAAGGCCATCATGGGAGTGGTGTGGTGTATGAGTTTGTGTGTGTGTGTGTGTGTGTGCTGAGAGTGTGTTCTCTGTTGTGTTGGCAGTGGGGCGTGGCCGAGGCCCTCCGCCGTGGAGGGCGTGTCGTGGCGCTGGCTGGGAAGGGCCTCGTGGGCAGTGGTGGTGGTGTATGAGTTTGTGTTGTGTGTGTGTGTGTGTGTGTGCTGAGGAGTGGGTTCTCTGTTGTGTTGGCAGTGGGGGGCGTGGCCGCCGGAGCCCCCTCCGCCGTGGGAGGGCGTGTCGTGGGCGCTGGCTAGAAAGGGCCTTCGTGGGCAGGGGTGGTGGTGTATGAGTTGTGTGTGTGTGTGTGTGGTGTGTGCTGAGGGGTTCTCTGTTGTGTTGGCAGTGGGGCGTGGCTGCCGAGCCCTCCGCCGTGGAGGGCGTGTCGTGGCGCTGGCTGGGAAGGGCCTTCGTGGCAGTGGTGGTGGTGTATGAGTTTGTGTGTGTGTGTGTGTGTGTGTGTGTGTGTGTGGCTGAGGAGTGGGTTCTCTGTTGTGTTGGCAGTGGGGCGTGGTCGCCGAGGCCTCCGCCGTGGGAGGGCGTGTCGTGGGCGCTGGCTGGGAAGGGCCTTCGTGGGCAGTGGTGGTGGTGTATGAGTTTGTGTGTGTGTGTGTGTGTGTGTGCTGAGGAGTGGGTTCTCTGTTGTGTTGGCAGTGGGGGGCGTGGCCGCCGACCCCCTCCGCCGTGGGAGGGCGTGTCGTGGGCGCTGGCTGGGAAGGGCCTTCGTGGGCAGTGGTGGTGGTGTATGAGTTTGTGTGTGTGTGTGTGTGTGTGTGCTGAGGAGTGGGGGCTCCGGTGTGTTGGCAGTGGGGGGCGTGGCCGCCGGAGCCCCCTCCGCCGTGGGACGGCGTGTCGTGGCGCTGGCTGGAAGGGCCTTCGTGGGCAGTGGTGGTGGTGTATGAGTTTGTGTGTGTGTGTGTGTGTGTGTGCTGAGGAGTGGGTTCTCTGTTGTGTTGGCAGTGGGGGGCGTGGCCGCCGGAGCCCCCTCCGCCGTGGGAGGCCGTGTCGTGGGAGCTGGCTGGAAAGGGCCATCATGGGCAGTGGTGGTGGTGTATGAGTTTGTGTGTGTGTGGTGTGTGTGCTGAGAAGTGTGTTCTGTTGTGTTGGCAGTGGGGCGTGGCCGCCGGCCCCGCCGTGGGAGGGCGTGTCGTGGCGCTGGCGGGAAGGGCCATCATGGGCAGTGGTGGTGGTGTATGAGTTTGTGTGTGTGTGTGTGTGTGTGTGCTGAGGAGTGGGTTCTTTGTTGTGTTGGCAGTGGGGGGCGTGGCCGCCGGAGCCCCCTCCGCCGTGGGAGGGCGTGTCGTGGCGCTGGCTGGGAAGGGCCTTCGTGGGCAGTGGTGGTGTGTATGAGTTTGTGGTGTGTGTGTGTGTGTGTGTGCTGAGGAGTGGGTTCTTTGTTGTGTTGGCAGTGGGGCGTGGCCGCCGAGCTCCGCCGTGGGAGGCCGTGTCGTGGAGCTGGCTGGAAAGGGCCATCGTGGGCAGTAGTGGTGTGTGTGTGTGTGTGTGTGTGTGCTGAAGTGTTGGTTCTTTGTTGTGTTGGCAGTGGGGCGTGGTCGCCGAGCCTCCGCCGTGGGAGGGCGTGTCGTGGCGCTGGCTGGAAGGGCCTCGTGGGCAGTGGTGGTGGTGTGAGGTTGTGTGTGTGTGTGTGTGTGTGTGCTGAGGAGTGGGTTCTCTGTTGTGTTGGCAGTGGGGGGCGTGGCCGCCGGAGCCCCCTCCGCCGTGGGAGGGCGTGTCGTGGGCGCTGGCTGGAAGGGCTCGTGGGCAGTAGTGGTGTATGAGTTTGTGTGTGTGGGTGTGTGTGTGCTGAGGAGTGGTCTTTTTGTGTTGGCAGTGGGGCGGTTGCCGAGCCCTCCGCCGTGGAGGGCGTGTCGTGGCGCTGGCTGGAAGGCCTCGTGGGCAGTGGTGTGTGTATGAGTTTGTGTGTGTGTGTGTGTGTGTGTGCTGAGGATGGGTTCTTTGTTGGTTGGCATGGGGTGGCGCCGGAGGCCTCCGCCGTGGAGGGCGTGTCGTGGCGCTGGCTGGAAGGGCCTCGTGGGCAGTGGTGGTGGTGTAGAGTTTGGTGTGTGTGTGTGTGCTGAGGAGGTTCTTGTTGTGCTGGCAGTGGGGCGTGGTGCCGGAGCCCTCCGCCGTGGAGGGCGTGTGGTGGGCAGTGGCTGGAAAGGGCCATCGTGGCGTAGTGGTGTGTGTGTGTGTGTGTGTGCTGGAAGTGTTGGTTCTTTGTTGTGTTGGCAGTGGGGCTGGCCAGAGACCCGCCGTGTGGAGGGCGTGTCGTGGCGCTGGCTGGGAAGGGCCTGTGGCAGTGGTGGTGGTGTATGAGTTTGTGTGTGTGTGTGTGTGTGTGTGTGTGCTGAGGAGTGGGTTCTCTGTTGTGTTGGCAGTGGGGCGTGGCGCGGAGGCCTCCGCCGTGGGAGGCCGTGTCGTGAGCTGGCTGGGAAGGGCCACTGCGGCAGTGGTGGTGGTGTATGAGTTGTGTGTGTGTGTGTGTGTGTGTGTGCTGAGGAGTGTTCTCTGTTGGGTTGGCAGTGGGGCGTGGCCGCGGAGCCTCCGCCGTGGGAGGGCGTGTCGTGGGCGCTGGCTGGGAAGGGCCTTCGTGGGCAGTGGTGGTGGTGTATGAGTTGTGTGTGTGTGTGTGTGTGTGTGTGCTGAGGAGTGGGTTCTCTGTTGTGTTGGCAGTGGGGGGCGTGGCCGCCGGAGCCCCCTCCGCCGTGGGAGGCCGTGTCGTGGGAGCTGGCTGGGAAGGCCACTGGGGCAGTGGTGGTGGTGTATGAGTTTGTGTGTGTGTGTGTGTGTGTGTGCTGAGGAGTGTGTTCTCTGTTGTGTTGGCAGTGGGGCGTGGCCGCCGGAGCCCCCTCCGCCGTGGGAGGCCGTGTCGTGGGAGCTGGCTGGGAAGGGCCATCATGGGCAGTGGTGGTGGTGTATGAGTTTGTGTGTGTGTGTGTGTGTGTGTGTGTGTGCTGAGGAGTGGGTTCTCTGTTGTGTTGGCAGTGGGGGGCGTGGCCGCCGGAGCCCCCTCCGCCGTGGGAGGCCGTGTCGTGGGAGCTGGCTGGAAGGGCCATCATGGGCAGTGGTGGTGGTGTATGAGTGTTGTGTGTGTGTGTGTGTGTGTGTGCTGAGGAGTGTGTTCTCTGTTGTGTTGGCAGTGGGGGGCGTGGCCGCCGGAGCCCCCTCCGCCGTGGGAGGGCGTGTCGTGGGCGCTGGCTGGGAAGGGCCTTCGTGGGCAGTGGTGGTGGTGTATGAGTTTGTGTGTGTGTGTGTGTGTGTGTGTGTGCTGAGGAGTGGGTGCTCCGGTGTGTTGGCAGTGGGGCGTGGCCGCCAGAGCCCCCTCCGCCGTGGGAGGGCGTGTCGTGGGCGCTGGCTGGGAAGGGCCTTCGTGGGCAGTGGTGGTGGTGTATGAGTTTGTGTGTGTGTGTGTGTGTGTGTGTGCTGAGGAGTGGGTTCTCTGTTGTGTTGGCAGTGGGGGGCGTGGCCGCCGGAGCCCCCTCCGCCGTGGGAGGCCGTGTCGTGGGAGCTGGCTGGGAAGGGCCATCATGGGCAGTGGTGGTGGTGTGTTTGTGTGTGTGTGTGTGTGTGCGTGTGCTGAGGAGTGGGTGCTCCGGTGTGTTGGCAGTGGGGCGTGGCCAGAGCCCTCCGCCGTGGGAAGGCGGTCGTGGGCGTTGGCTGGGAAGGGCCATCATGGGCAGTGGTGGTGGTGTATGAGTTGTGTGTGTGTGTGTGTGTGTGTGCTGAGGAGTGTTCGTTGTGTTGGCAGTGTGGGGCGTGGCGCCAGAGCCTCCGCCGTGGAGGCCGGTCGTGGGCGTTGGCTGGAAAGGGCCATCGTGGGCAGTGGTGGTGTGTGTGGTGGTGTGCTGAGAGTGGGTGCTCCGTGCGTTGGCAGTGGGGGCGTGGCGCCAGAGCCTCCGCCGTGGAAGGCGTGTCGGGCGTTGGCTGGAAGGCCATCATGGGCAGGTGGTGGTGTATGAGTTGTGTGTGTGTGTGTGTGTGTGTGTGCTGAGGAGTGTGTTCTCTGTTGTGTTGGCAGTGGGGGCGTGGCCGCCGGAGCCCCCTCCGCCGTGGGAGGGCGTGTCGGGGGCGCTGGCTGGGAAGGCCATCATGGGCAGTGGTGGTGGTATGAGTTTGTGTGTGTGTGTGTGTGTGCTGAGGAGTGTGTTCTCTGTTGTGCTGGCAGTGGGGTGCCGCCAGAGCCTCCGCCGTGAAGGCCGTGTTGTGGGCGCTGGCTGGGAAGGGCCATCGTGGCGTGAAGTGTGTGTGTGTGTGTGCGCTGAGGATTGGTTCTCGTTGTGCTGCAGTGGGGCGTGGCCGCCGGAGCCCCCTCCGCCGTGGGAGGACGTGTCGTGGGCGCTGGCTGGGAAGGTCCATCGTGGGCAGTGGTGTGTGTGTGTGTGTGTGTGCGTGTGCGGAGGAGTGGGTGCTCGGGTGTGTTGGCAGTGGGGCGTGGCGCCAGAGCCCCCTCGCCGTGGAGGGCGTGTCGGGCGCTGGCTGGAAGGGCCATCGTTAGCAGAGGTGGTGGTGGTATGAGTTTGTGTGGTGTGTGAGTGTGTGCTGAGGAGTGTGTTCTCTGTTGTGTTGGCAGTGGGGGGCGTGGCCGCCGGAGCCCCCTCCGCCGTGGGAGGCCGTGTCGTGGGAGCTGGCTGGGAAGGCCATCATGGGCAGTGGTGGTGGTGTATGAGTTTGTGTGTGTGTGTGTGTGTGTGTGCTGAGGAGTGTTCTCTGTTGTGTTGGCAGTGGGGCGTGGCGCCAGGCCCCTCCGCCGTGGAGGGCGTGTCGTGGGCGCTGGCTGGAAAGGGCCATCATGGGCAGTGGTGGTGGTGTATGAGTTTGTGTGTGTGTGTGTGTGTGTGCTGAGGAGTGTGTTCTCTGTTGTGTTGGCAGTGGGGGGCGTGGCCGCCAGAGCCCCCTCCGCCGTGAAGGGCCGTGTTGTGGGCGCTGGCTGGGAAGGGCCATCGTGGGCCGTGAAGTGTGTGTGTGTGTGTGTGTGTGTGCGCTGAGGATTGGGTCTCTGTGTTGTTGGCAGTGGGGCGTGGCCGCGGGCCTCCGCCGTGGGAGGGCGTGTCGTGGCGCTGGCTGGAAAGGCCACCATGGGCAGTGGTGGTGGTGTGCAGTTTGTGTGTGTGGTGTGTGTGCTGAGAAGTGTGTTCCGTTGTGTTGGCAGTGGGGCGTGGCGCCGGAGCCCTCCGCCGTGGGAGGGCGTGTCGTGGCGCTGGCTGGAAAGGGCCACTGGGCAGTGGTGGTGGTGTATGAGTTTGTGTGTGTGTGTGTGTGTGTGCTGAAGTGGTTCTCTGTTGTGTTGGCAGTGGGGCGTGCGCCAGGCCCTCCGCCGTGGGAGGGCCGTGTCGTGGGCGCTGGCTGGGAAGGGCCATCGTGGGCAGTGGTGGTGGTGTATGAGTTTGTGGTGTGTGTGTGTGTGTGTGCTGAGGAGTGGTTCTCTGTTGTGTGGCAGTGGGGCGTGGCCGCCGGAGCCCTCCGCCGTGGGTGGGCGTGTCGTGGCGCTGGCTGAAAGGGCCATCATGGGCAGTGGTGGTGGTGTATGAGTTTGTGTGTGTGTGTGTGTGTGTGCTGAGAGTGTGTTCTCGTTGTGTTGGCAGTGGGGGGCGTGGCCGCCGGAGCCCTCCGCCGTGGGAGGGCGTGTCGTGGGCGCTGGCTGGAAAGGGCCATCATGGGCAGTGGTGGTGGTGTATGAGTTTGTGTGTGTGTGTGTGTGTGTGCTGAGGAGTGTGTTCTCTGTTGTGTTGGCAGTGGGGGGCGTGGCCGCCGGAGCCCCCTCCGCCGTGGGAGGGCGTGTCGTGGGCGCTGGCTGGAAAGGGCCATCATGGGCAGTGGTGGTGGTGTATGAGTTTGTGTGTGTGTGTGTGTGCTGGAAGTGTGTTCTCTGTTGTGTTGGCAGTGGGGGGCGTGGCCGCCGGAGCCCCCTCCGCCGTGGGAGGGCGTGTCGTGGGCGCTGGCTGGAAAGGGCCATCATGGGCAGTGGGGTGGTGTGGTTTGTGTGTGTGTGTGTGTGGTGCGCTGAGGAGTGGGTTCTCTGTTGTGTTGGCAGTGGGGCGTGGGCCGAGAGCCTCCGCCTGGGAGGGCGTGTCGTGGCGCTGGCTGGGAAAGGGCCATCGTGGGCAGTGTGTGGTGTGTGTGTGGTGTGTGTGTGCGCTGAGGAGTGGGTTCTCTGTTGTGTTGGCAGTGGGGCGTGGCCGCCGGAGCCTCCGCCGTGGGAGGGCGTGTGGTGGGAGCTGGCTGGGAACAGCATCATGGCAGTGGTGGTGGTGTATGAGCTTAGGTGTGTGTGTGTGCTGGAGGAGTGTGTCTCTGTGTGTTGGCAGGGGCGTGGCCGGAGCCCCTCCGCCGTGGGAGGGCGTGTCGTGGGCGCTGGCTGGAAAGGGCCTTCGTGGGCAGTGGTGGTGGTGTATGAGTTTGTGTGTGGTGGTGTGTGCTGAGGAGTGTGTTCTCTGTTGTGTTGGCAGTGGGGCGGGCTCGCCGGAGCCCTCCGCCGTGGGAGGCCGTGCGTGGAGCTGGCTGGAAAGGGCCATCTGGGCAGTGGTGGTGGTGTATGAGTTGTGTGTGTGTGTGTGTGTGTGTGTGCTGAGAAGTGTGTTCTCTGTTGTGTTGGCAGTGGGGGGCGTGGCCGCCGGAGCCCCCTCCGCCGTGGGAGGGCGTGTCGTGGGCGCTGGCTGGAAAGGGCCTTCGTGGGCAGTGGTGGTGGTGTATGAGTTTGTGTGTGTGTGTGTGTGTGTGCTGAGGAGCGGGTGTCTCCGGTGTGTGGGCAGTGGGGCGTGGCGCCGGCCCCTCCCGTGGGAGGGCGTGTCGTGGCGCTGGCTGGAAAGGGCCTTCGGGGCAGTGGTGGTGGTGATGAGTTGTGTGTGTGTGTGTGTGTGCTGAGGAGTGGGTGCTCCGGTGTGTTGGCAGTGGGGGGCGTGGCCGCCGGAGCCCCCTCCGCCGTGGGAGGGCGTGTCGTGGGCGCTGGCTGGAAAGGGCCTTCGTAGGTGGTGGTGGTGTAGAGTTTGTGTGTGTGTGTGTGTGTGCTGAGGAGTGGGTGCTCCGGTGTGTTGGCAGTGGGGGGCGTGGCCGCCGGAGCCCCCTCCGCCGTGGGAGGGCGTGTCGTGGGCGCTGGCTGGGAAGGGCCTTCGTGGGCAGTGGTGGTGGTGTATGAGTTTGTGTGTGTGTGTGTGCTGAGGAGTGGGTTCTTTGTTGTGTTGGCAGTGGGGGGCGTGGCCGCCGGAGCCCCCTCCGCCGTGGAGGCGGTCGTGGCGCTGGCTGGGAAGGGCTTCGTGGGCAGTGGTGGTGGTGTATGAGTTGTGTGTGTGTGTGTGTGCTGAGGAGTGTTCTCTGTTGTGTTGGCAGTGGGCGTGGCGCCGGCCCCTCCGCCGTGGAGGCGTGTCGGGCGCTGGCGGGCCTCGGGCAGTGGTGGTGTTGAGTGTTGTGTGTGGTGTGTGGTGCTGAGGAGTGTGTTCCTGTTGTGTTGGCAGTGGCGTGGTTGCCGAGCCCTCCGCCGTGGGAGGGCGTGTCGTGGGCGCTGGCTGGGAAGGGCCTTCGTGGGCAGTGGTGGTGGTGTATGAGTTGTGTGTGTGTGTGTGTGCTGAGGAGTGTGTTCCTGTTGTGTTGGCAGTGGGGGGCCGAGGCCCCTCCGCCGTGGAGGGCGTGTCGGGCGCTGGCTGGGAAAGGCCTTCGTGGGCAGTGGTGGTGGTGTATGAGTTTGTGTGTGCTGAGGAGGGTGTTCTCTGTTGTGTTGGCAGTGGGGGGCGTGGCCGCCAGAGCCCCCTCCGCCGTGAAGGGCGTGTCGTGGGCGCTGGCTGGGAAAGGGCCATCGTGAGCCGTGAGTGTGTGTGTGTGTGTGTGCGCTGAGGATTGGGTTCTCTGTTGTGTTGGCAGTGGGGGGCGTGGCCGCCGTGCCCCCTCCGCCGTGGGAAGGCGTGTCGTGGGCGCTGGCTGGAAAGGGCCATCATGGGCAGTGGTGGTGGTGTATGAGTTTGTGTGTGTGTGTGTGTGTGCTGAGGAGTGTGTTCTCTGTTGTGTTAGCAGTGGGGCGTGGCGCCGGGCCCCTCCGCCGTGGGAAGGCGTGTCGTGGCGCTGGCTGGAAAGGGCCATCATGGCAGTGGTGGTGGTGTGAGTTTGTGTGTGTGTGTGTGTGTGCTGAGGAGTGTGTTCTCTGTTGTGTTAGCAGTGGGGCGTGCGCCGAGCCTCCGCCGTGGGAGGCGTCGTGGAGCTGGCTGGGAAGGGCCACCATGGGCAGTGTGATGAGTTTGTGTGTGTTGTGTGTGTGTGTGTGTGCTGAGGATGTCTTCTGTTGTGTTGGCAGTGGGGCGGTGCCGGGCCCTCGCCGTGGGAGGCCGTGTCGTGAGCTGGCTGGGAAGGCCACGGGTGGTGGTGGTATGAGTTGTGTGTGTGTGTGTGTGTGTGTGCTGAGGAGTGGTCTCTGTTGTGTTGGCAGTGGGGCGTGGTTGCCGGAGGCCCTCCGCCGTGGGAGGGCGTGGGGTGGGCGCTGAGCGGTGAGGGCCCCCAGAGGGCTGTGGTAGTGTGTGTGTGTGTGCTGAGGTGTTTGTTCTTTGTTGTGTTGGCAGTGGGGGGCGTGGGGCCGGTGGTGGTGGTGGACGCGGGCGACGGAGCGGGGCTGCCCGGCTGCATGCCGTGGGAGCTCTCTCTGCTGTTGTGGGGCGCGAGCCTTCAAGCGCCTTGCTGGGTGCAGCTACAAAGAGGTTACATTGTGGCCGCGCGCGACCTGGTGCGACTGCACGAAGTCGTGATAAATAAGACGTTGTTAAGCGGAGCGACTGGCTATGTACGTAATATGCATGAGCTTTGGGCGACTAAGTTACGTCTTGCACAAATAATGCATTTAAAGGAGGACGACTGCGCGAAGTGGTGGTAAACAATTCGTTTCTAGCGATGTGGTTGGGAGATAACGCTTTTAGATATCTTTGTGATAGTAGGTCTTTCATCGATATTCGCGTTATTATGGTTCTGTAGTAAAGAGACACGTCTTAGATTTACTGAGACGAAGAACTGCAATTTGTTGACGGAAAATCTGTAAAATTGTTGAGGTACATTAATACTGAAAATGTAATTTTGTGAAACGTCCTTCTGTCAATGAACAACACTAGTGCGTGATCTGTTCCTATATTCTGTAACCTATACTTTGTAATATATTCTGTAATATTTTCGATTTATCTTCCCCGTCTAGAATGACTTGAATATCTGCGATTATGAGAAAAGTGGTTTTTTAAAAAGCGCGTGGGATACACACACACACACACACACACATATATATATATATATATATATATATATATATATATATATATATATATATATATACTGTGGCGGCACATTATTATTACGTATAATAAGAAAAATTATTCGTGAACAAAAGGGCTGTGTGCCGGGACACCCTGGGGCCTACCACCGCCACCACTGCCGCCGCCCCCGCTGGCAGGTCCCCTCCGTAAGCGCCCGTTTCTTAAGGGATTTACGACCCACAGCCGCGCGCGGACAGGGCCCACCCTTATGAATGCTTCACTGTCCTCGGAGCCGATATTTTTCTTTAAGTGATTCCCCGGTTGGGAAGTACATTACCTCTGTTTATTGAAAAGAGTGTTTATGAAAACGGCCATTGCACACGTGCACACACTTAAAGATAGAGTGAGGGAGAAAAGGTCGAATTGACGGAAAATTTTAGAGAATCTTGACATCTGATTGGTGAAGAATTAACCACGACGCCACAGGCTTAGGCCAATCAGATCACAAATGACAGGGGAAGGGGTGATTTCGAAAGCAAGTAAGCAATTTGGGGAGGGGGGAACCAAAGGGTTCGTACGCACTGAGCAAAAATCCAAAAGACACTCTCGATTTGATTTTCGGCCGAGGAGTTTCACGAGAGGCTCACGCACAGAAAGGAATGGCTTCTCGGTTTCAGATCGTTTCGCCGAGATTGTTGGTACTTTGATTCGTGACCATTGGAGGCATATTGGAGACATATTGGAGCCGTTTTTGAGAAAATCTTGTTGTAATTTTAAAAAATTGCAAATCTATATATTTCGTGTACTTGATGATAGATGGCAGCTGGCCAGAGAATGGCGCAAGTACTTAAAACCAGACCAAAAATTGGTACGAGAAAGTCTGTATATTCTCGTATACATACATATATACGGGAATAATATACGTAGTATAGAGAATGTTATGTAATTCTGCGGAAAATCGATTTCGAGATTTCAACGGAAATACACGTTTTGGAGTCCCCTTATACCAAAAATGTGTTTTTTCAAAACATCCGTCCGACTGTCTGTCTGTCAATCTGTCTGTCCGTCTCTCTGTCCGTCTGTCTGTCCGTCTGTCTGTCCGTCTGTCGGTCCATCTGTCTGTCCGCCTGTCTGTCCGCCTGTCTGTCCGCCTGTCTGTCCGCCTGTCTGTCCGCCTGTCTGTCCGCCTGTCTGTCCGCCTGTCTGTCCGCCTGTCTGTCCGCCTGTCTGTCCGCCTGTCTGTCCGCCTGTCTGTCCGCCTGTCTGTCCGCCTGTCTGTCCGCCTGTCTGTCCGCCTGTCTGTCCGCCTGTCTGTCCGCCTGTCTCTCCGCCTGTCTGTCCACCTGTCTGTCCGCCTGTCTGTCCGCCTGTCTGTCCGCCTGTCTGTCCGCCTGTCTGCCCGCCTGTCTGCCCGCCTGTCAGTCCGTCTGTCTGTCCTCTGTCTGTCTGTCTGTCTGTCCGTCTGTCTGTCCGTCTGTCTGTCCGTCTGTCTGTCTGTCTCTGTCTGTTTGTCAGTCTGTGTGATCGTCTGTCTTTTATTTTTAAGGTACTTTTCTTGCAGCCCCTGAACATTGTCAAATTTTTTTTAAACGGCCAAAAAGTTTTCTTTAAATTTTTGCAAAATTTGACGTGTCTCTCACGTCGGCAGTATTTACATTAGTAAAGATTTCTTCACGGTATTGCAATTACGAGTAATAAATAATGTCACATATTTTTTCTCGAAAACTCAACATATTTGAGTGAACACGAGCTTAAAACTTTTCAAAAACACCCAATCGCCGTTTTCTCAATAATGGCTCCAAGTTTTTTCTTTAACTTTTTCCACGGTTTGTGGAAATAGCATATGACGTAAATTTATTTTGGTGTAATAACTTGTTTCTTCAAATATTACACAAATGTAATTATTTTGAAAAATCTCTCACGCTGCTAATATGCATATTTCCATCGAACTATAGACATTATTACATTTGCGAATAAATGACTTAAAATGAAGTTTTTACAGTAATGGTTCCTCGCATTTACGGTAATAGTTTCTCGATATTTTTTAAAAACGGCTTTACTGTTTCAATGAAAATTTTCATTTAGAATCCCGTTTTACTATTCTTTAAAATTCTTGATGTAATATTTCTTTTCTACTATTAAGAAACCGAAAAGTTGAGAAATGTTGCTGGCCAAAGAAGGGACAAGACCTTAAAGCCAGATCACACCAAGGAAATTAGAAAACTATACTACGAGAAAGTCTGTGCCATTCTGTAGAACCTGTAGTTACTTCCTGGTATATCTATGTAAATAAGGAGTAATATACCTTGTATAGAGAACGTTATGTAATGCTGTGCGAAAAACGACGGATTTTCGGAGGGGAAAATGTTCATTGCCGGACTCTAGAAACGAAAAAGTGGATAAAACCAGTCGCTACATTAAGAGAAAAAAATTCTCAATTACGTGTTTAAGCCAGAATTTCTGTTTCGTGGGTCCTTGTAGCCGAAAAAGCAATTGAGAGCAAAACGTAAATGCGTCCGTCTGTCCGTCTAGTGTATGTGAACAACACTAGCGCCTTAACTATGGGTATGATTTTTTCCAAACTGAACAAACCCCTGTCGATGTGTCTGTAGTTGAAACTTTGGAATTTTGAAAAACGTGCTTTATAAATTTGGGGGCACTTTACATAAGGTCCTCATGACATTTTCAAAATGTTCTCAAAAACGACTCCAAATTCTTTCTTTACATTTCTTGTAAGAATGGTCTAAAATAAAAGTGGCGTACGTTCCATTTTCACTTTGCAGTTTCATCGTTAAAATTGCAAAAGTGATTTCTTTCGGCGTCTTCCTACCACTATATAATTTAAGACAAATATTTCCTTGAAATGAAATTGGTTGTTCATTAAGATCAAGTATGTTTTGGAAATTTTAGTAGTTCAAACAAGATTTATTCAAAAACGGCTCCAAATTTTTTCTTTCATTTTTTCTTTCAAACCCTATACGATGACATAAACGCAAAATTGCTCTTTTCTTTTGTTTTTGCAAAAGTTACAAATATATTAATTTTTAACTTCGGTTACACACGTCCGTAATATTTACATTACAGATGATTACACATTATTATGTTTATGAGTACATGTGCATTTAATAAAGTCAAATAAAGCTTCTCGTATACTTTACAGATTTGGGTAAAAATGAGCTCAAAATTTCACATTTTCAGAAACGCTCAAACATCATTTTCTCAGAAATGGCACCAGATTTTTTCATCAAATATTCCCCACAGATAATGGTAATGGCACTGTTTAACATGACGTAAAGTTCATTGTGGTGAATTCTTTTGTTTCTTTCAAAAATTACACACAAATATTTTTAACACATTGTCACACCGTTAATACGCACATTTTCATCTTTAGCACACATTATTAAGTATTTGTGAGTAGAAATGCCTCAAATGACTTCAAAAGAAGTTTTTCGAAAACTCAATAGATTCCTGTGAAAATAGCTTCGAAGTATGCATTTAGAGTAACGGTTCAACTCTTTTATAACATTCTCAAAGTAACATGTTGGTTCTAGTATTAGAAAAGGGAGAGCTGAGAAAATGTACTTAGGGCGACCACAGATGGCAGTTGGAGAGAGAAAGGAGCAAGACCCGAAACCCAGTCCGCGCCAAGGAAATAAGAAAACTATACTACGAGAAACTCTGTGCCATTCTGTAGCACCTCTAGTTACTTTCTCGTATACGTACGTATATGGGGAGTAATTTATGTAGTATAGAGAAAGTTATGTAATTCTGCGCGAAAAAACAGCGCCTCTCCGTCCGTCTGGTGTATGTGAAAAAATCTAGCGTCTAAACCATGCGCCAATTTTCTCCAAATTGAAGAATCCCCCGTCATATTTGGGTGAGCCGAAGCTCTGCGATTTTCAAAAGTATTAATTAATTTTTGGGAGGGACTTTATTTCAAACCCTAGGGGCATTTTCAAAATTTTCTCAAAAAAGGACAAATTTTTTCTTGAAATTTCTTGTTAAAATAGTGTTAAATGCACTTACAAAGGTGGCACAGGTCTGATTTTCAGGGTTAACTCTGGATTTTGGCAAGTTGCAAAAGTAAGAATTTTTTTCAGTAACTTCTAACAACTACAATATTGATGATAAAGGTTTTTCCTTCAAATGAAATTTGTTGTCCATAATTAGTTCTTTCAGTACGGTGATGCGCATTTTTTTGAAACTTTAAGTAGTTTCTGCGAAATATTGCGTGCTAAATATGCAATTTTAACAAAGTAAAAAAATCTCCAAAACTTCTGCAAAGTTTTTCTTTAAACATTTGGTAATATTAGGGTCAAACAAACTCTATACAATGACATAAACGCCATATAGATCTACATACATTTATTTGAACTGCAATTGGGTATGACCCGGTGGCAGTTAATTAACAATAATTACAATAATAATAACACTTAACATTAATAATCTAATAATTAATAATCTATTTGTTTTTTCAAAAGTTACAAAAATGTAATTTTTTTTACTTATCTTTCACGTCGGTAATATTTACATTAGCGGCGATTTTTTCACATTATTGTATTTATGAGTACATGTATCTTAGATAATGTCAAATGAAGTTTCTCGAAAACTTTTTTGTGCAATTGAGCTGAAAATTCGCATTTTTAGAAACGCATCAACGCATCCAAATCTGTTTTTCAAACCCTTCCTATCACTATAGGGCTAATTAGGGTTAATTTGTAATATGACATCAAGTTCATTTTGCTGTATTTATTTGGTTTTTGAAAACATAAACAAATGTCTCTCACGCCACTCTTATACATATTACAAGCCATTTGTAAACATTATGGTATTTGCAATTTTTTGTAGTACCTCAAATTACTTTTCAAAATCGTTTTCGAAAACTCTATAAATTCCTGTGAAAAAAGCTTCTCATTTCGCATTTACAATAACGCTTAATCGCCATTGTCTTAAAAACGGCGATTAAGCATTTTTCAGGCTCATTTATGACGAGGTTTTACTCTTCTTTACTCTTCTTGAATTAATGTTTCGGTTCTACTTTTCGGAAACCGAAAAATTGAGAAAACGTCAAATAAATGTAGTGGCGGCGGTGGATGGCAAGAGATTGGAGCAAGGCCACTTGCGCAGTCCAGAGGAAGTTAAGTAAGCCTGCGCGAAAAAAACGGCGAATTTTCGGCAGAAAAACTCTTATTGCCAGGCCGTGATTACGAAAATCACGCGGAGTTGTGAATAAATCCAATTAAGAAAAATAATCCACTAGCATGAGGTGTAGCCAGAATCGATGACGAGCTGGCTCGAGTCGAAATTTGCAATTTTGAAAAACATTCTTTTAAGTTTGGGGGAACATTAGAAGAAACCCCACACACAAAATTTAAAAAAATTCTTATTAATTTCGCAAGATTTTTCTTTAATTGTTTAAAGAATGGAGTTAAGTATTCTTATAAAGGTGGCATAGGTCGGATTTCCACTATTAACTCTGAACTTTCGAAAATTGCAAAAGTTTGAATTTTTTCGGCATCATCATACAACTACAAGGATAGCCAAGTTAATCATCATACAACTACAACATTGAAGATACAGATTTTTCTTTCAAACGAAATTTGTTCTCCATAATTGGTTCATTACAGAAGGTCACATAACTTTTTTTTTATTTTAGTAGTTTTGGCGCAGTATTGTGATTGGTTTTTGCAATATTAAAAAACCAAGATATTCTCGAAACTGCTACGAAATATTTCTTTAAACTTTTGATAGGGGTAATGCTACATGTTCTCTGTAAGAGGACATAAACGCCATATTGCTCTATTGTTTTGTTTTTTCAAAATTTGCAAAAATGTATTTGTTTAATTTGCTTATCAAGTCAGTAATATTTACATTAATGGCGATTTGTTCATATTATTACATTATAGAATACATTGCTTTAAATAATATCCTATAATATTCCTCGAAAACTCAGTAGTTTTCTGTAGAAATGACCTCAAATTTCCGCATTTTCAGAAACGCTCAAATGACATTTTCCCAAAAATGGCTAGAATTTTTTTCCAAACCGTTCCAACGCATAGTGCTAATCGCACTGTCTCTCACGCCGTTAATATGCACATTCCTAGTGATTAGTAAACACTGTTTCATTTGTGAGAAAAAAGAGCTAAAAATGACTTCTAATGAAATTTTTCGAAAACATTTTCTGTGAAAGAAACTTCAATTTTAGCACTTACAGCGATTTTCTAAAAAAATTTCTATAAGTTTTTCCGTGAAGTTCTTCATTCTTCCTATCATTTCTCTTTCTTTCCCATCTCCGATATGTCTAAACTTTTCATATTGACATTTGACGTTTATATCTCAGAAAATATTTTCTTTACTTTACGTTTTATGTCTATATCTTCATTAGTTCTCTGAGTACTTTTTATTATATTATTCTTCCTTTCTAGTCAGCGCTCGTTCACTTTTTTCCGAGGATTGTAGGTCTTTCGAGGTGTTTTAGTTATTACCTTTTTTACTTCTATCGCCGTATTGTTTTTACCTTCTATTTGTTTATCCCTTTTCTTCAGTTATTTTCTTAAACCTTCTAGTTCATTCCTAGTTTCGTGTCTTAAGCTTTCGTTTCGTACTGTGATGAACCCATCCTGCCGCCACGGCAACACACGCATGCGCGCAATGCGCGCAGCTCGCGGTCTGGGTACCTCACAAAGGGGGGGGGGAAATACCGTCACACCGAAGTGCGTCGGTAATCAGCTGACAGGTGTGCGCGTTAAATTTATCAATGAAGGGCGCCAAACGGGCACTTACCTGTCACCTGGCACCGGCATTCGAGAACCTCAAGGGGTAGGCACTCTTGAATGAGGGCATGCACGGGGTTTGCTATTACTACCACTACTTTACAATAATCACAAAGTTTTGTAACTTTAAGTGTCAATCACCTGAATGGCAAGAACACATTTATTGCTTTTGTTTCTATAATACAGTTTGGGTAAGGAATCCCCTTAAACTAAATTATATGTTATTTACATTAAATGACACCTTTCCTATTTTTTACTGTCTTTGGAATAATTACAAAAAAAAAGTCTTTCGTTCACCTCTTTCGATGATTGCACAATCCGTAGTCGTCCCCGAAGCAGTCGCTGTCGCGAGCTGCACCACGGCAAGGCGCAGCCAACCGGAAGCAGCAGTGCGTGCGGTGCTAGTGCTCCTGGCTCCGATCGGTGATTATTGGAGGAAGTCGTCTGACGCCACCCACTCCTCACCAGACCAGCCTCAATGACTCGGGTGCACAATCATTCCTTCCGGAGGCGCCGGCCCGTTGAAATCGGAATAAATTCCTGATTGTCTTTTTATACTGGGCGGCCTGCACTATGTTGGTCGACCCCCAAGTCACTGCTCCCACTACCTCTCATCAACACCGCAGTCTCAATTCTGTGTCGTTCTCTCGCCTTCTATCCGTCTTCTGCCAAAAATCCGCCGCTCTCGAGCTTCCTGCGTCGCATCCCCACCCTTTTTCCAAGTTTCGCCCATCGCTCCTTCACGTGATTGGAATTTTGAATATTATTGGCCGAAATCTTAGTTTCCAAAATATTCGACGCGAGTCGGAAGCCGATAGGGTATTTTCAAATTAACCTCATTTTCTGGGCGCCTGATTGGTGGTCTTTGTTGTGCGTGTGTTACACCGGAGATGAACAAAGCAGTCCTTTCTGCTGTCTTCGTGACGCTTATATGGGTCCTACGGGATAACTTCAACAGTAGCCGGGATCTCTATAATTTTCTTGTTCCGGTGCCTAGCCGTGCACGTGGACTGGCCGCCGTTTGCCAGAAAGGCTGTCCCCGGGAGACAATTGCACCCTAATCGTAAATCTTTTGAGTCTCCTGGCACGCGTTCGCGCGTCTTGCGCTGGGCCGTGTCAAATCAGGGACCTTCCTAATCGGCGTGACAGAGGGGGAAGTTTTGGGTCCGGCGACTAGCAATGACCTCATTGCAGTACTTTTATTTCTCTAATTTCTTGTAGTCGTTTCTAAAAAGTGCCTGTGGAATCAGACGGTTCATCCAAGTTTTTATATTTATCGGTGTTCTTTCGTCGTTGACTTTGTCCACTCTTCCTGGATGGAACCGTGGTACGATGTAGTCATGCACAACACCCTGGATGCGCACTGATGGCATAACTTGCTGACATACAAGAAGAAGAAGAAGCGACCTGACTACTGTACTAGTTTTACTTGTTCTTGTTAGGTAGCTCGTTTTGCTTGCGACTAAGCGATCAGCCTCTGTTAGGGAATGCCTCTCATCGCAAGCGACTTTCGTCCTTAATCACCGACCGACTTCTTTATTTCTCTTTACTGTTTTTGGTGTTATTTCTCACTTCCGTTTCCTGCCTTTATGGCGGAATTTTAAATGCAACCAACCTCATCAACTTGTTACAAGTCACATATATTAAGCATTTTTTAATACTGCAATTTTTATTTCAATTGCACCGTCATCACGTGACTTTTTGTTAAGAGTTTTCTATTTATGTCGCTTTCAAAATGTTTCTCAACGCTTCTTGCTCTTCATGCACATGACGGGCTGTGACTGGTCTGGCTCTTCAAACGAACTGCCTGTGTTGTGGTCACGTGATTCATGACGCAAAATGATGCGCTGCGCAGAACGAGAAAGAAGCAGTACGCCGGTGTAGACCATCCACATCTTTCCACCATGACTTGAACATAAACGCATCATTGTCGCTGTTCAGCCATCTTGAAAAAATCACGGTATTTTCTCTACCGTGCCGCATGTAGTTCCGACATGTATTCGCGTGCGTTTTAAACCGGATGCCGCGCCGAAATAAACGTAAAACGAATCAATCAACGTCGTCGGAACGGTGGCCGAGATCGCTAAGGCAGTAGTGCCGTAGTGATCTCGAACCAAAGGGTCGCGGGTTCGAGTCCCGCCTCGGGCATGGTTGTATTTGTGTTCGTCCTCTCACCCCTTATCATCATCATATCGTTTCATCTTCATAGTTACCATACCGTTAACAGTAATAGTGGTCGCTAATGACCTAGATATTGATGCGACCTTAGATAACCAATTTAAAAAAAACGTAAAAAAAACCCCCTACGGGGGCCATCACGCCTCGCCAGAGCCTCCTTACGGACTTCGTGGCGATGCAGCGCGCCACACAATCTACAATGGAGGACGCCCACAAGCGGCCGCCCTCTCGCAGCACCAACGCCCCCTGCAAGCGCCGCATCTGGGACTTTGTGGTCGCGAAAGCCCAGAACCCGGCTCTCGGCAAGCGTGGCCAGGTCGAGTGTCGCTATTTGACGATGCTTCGACGTGTTCAACAGAACCTCGACGAGGCGGTCCGCACGTTCCTGATCGAACGCGTGCGCGTCATGACAATCGCCTTGAAGAAGGCTGGAGGGTAGCCGCTCACAACGCGACCGACGGAGACCTGTTTGGCCTTCAGATTTCGGAGCCGCCACCACCTCCGGTGCAGCCTCGCCGGGTTTACAAACCAGAAACCCAGCGCTTTCCGCGCGACCGCGGGCGGTTTGGTTTGGTTTTTTCGTGTTTCCGGGCGCGTCAACTGCTTTGGTCATAAGTCCCGTTAATGTAGTGCATGTTTTTCCCTCGGGAGACGGCGGTGATCTTCCCTCGCTGGATGGCGAAATCCGGCGCCGACCTACCGTCGGCTAGTGGGGTTTCCCCGTAACACGGGCTCTCCCATCAGCGGGGCACCGCCCCAGTCGGGACAAGCTCTAAGCCCCCGACCGGTCTCCCGAAATGTGTGGTAGTGTAGTGCATGTTAGTGTAAGTGTGTGTGTAAAGGGAGAGGATAGGACAAGGAAGAGGAAGGACAGATCGCGCGCGGTCCGTGGCCCGTTTGGTGGGGTACTGCTCCGGCATTCGCCTGGTGTTGATCGGAGAAACCAGGGAAAACTACCGGTCAGAGCAGCCGGCCGCTAGAATTCTCCTCCAGACAGCAGCTGAATTCGACCTAGCTGAAAAGTTAGTGTCGAAAATTCTGCCGTCGTCAGGACTTGAACCTAGGACCTCCCGGTTAGAAGCGCTGCAATGGCATCAGTTGATGCACTAAGCTACCGCTACCGGTAACGGCCACCACGGCGTAGGAGACGTGTATACGCCCCCACGCTCCCCGAGGCAGCGGCCGCGCCGGTGTCACCGCACACCGCCCACGCGAGCTCCGCTCTCAGCCAACAGCGGACACCTCACACGCCCCCCCTGACTATTGGGATCCGGGTGAATTTCTCGCCTTATTTATTTATTTATTTTTCGTAATAAAACAGTTAAAAACTGCGTATGACGTGCTATGGGGAAAAATGTGAATTGTGTGCACATTTTCAAAATTCTGTTATCCCTACACTAAGTCATATACTACTTAAATTTTGAATTTTTGAAAGGGAGAAAAAAAAACAAAAAAACTCCCATGTAATAAAATCTATTTTCAAAGATAAAGAAGCAATAAATTTTGGCTCTTATTACTTCCTGCCGCACCAACATGGAAACGATAACTTGAATAATTGTATTTCCCACTGAATTCTAGAAGACGTGCGCAGATAATGAAGTTACATTTATGTCCAGAAGCAAAACAAGGGGCCATCTCAGCAGTTGCTCAATGGATCAGGGAAACTGGACGAAAAACCTGATCGAGATGAGGGTCATTGACCCGGAAGCTGTAGTACAATAGTTATTACAGGTTGTTTATACTCATTTATACAGTCCAAATGGTAAATAATGCATTATGTATTTGATGAGCTAATTAACGTAGAGCAGCCTCCTGACGCTCCGGACCCTGTCCCGATTGACTGGGCGGTTTGGCGCCCCATAAACGAAGAGCCCAGCGGCCAGCCGGAGCAACCCGACCAGGAGGACGATGGCCAGCTCCCCGAAGGCGACCCCAGCGCCCTTTCGCCTTGCCACGCCGCCACTTGCGTGCCGTCCCTGCACTTCACACCGACGCGCACCCCCGCGGTCCCGCACTCCCTCTTTTCTGAGGGCGTCCATCGCTCCCTCTTTTCTGAGGGCGTCCATCGCTCCCTCTTTTCTGAGGGCGTCCATCGCTCCCTCTTTTCTGAGGGCGTCCATCGCTCCCTCTTTTCTGAGGGCGTCCATCGCTCCCTCTTTTCTGAGGGCGTCCATCGCTCCCTCTTTTCTGAGGGCGTCCATCACAACTCACCGGCCGATGCGCCGAGAAAAATGCGTCCGACCAGTGAGTGGCTCGCTCAGACGATTGACAATATGCGCACTGCCGGCATTCTTGAAATCGCCCCGTCGGTACCAGAGAACACCTTCTCGTGCTTCCTGGTGCCCAAGACTAACGGAGGCCACCGGCTGATTTGCGACATGTCGCCATGGACGGCGTCATACACCAATTCTCCGTCTGTTTCACTGCCCCCATCGATCGAAGTGCTCAACGACATACAGAACTACCTGTATGCTGTGCGCGTGGACCTGATAGACGGGTTTTATCATATTCCGCTTGCCCGTGGGACAAAGAAACATTTTTCTATCGTGTGTGCTAAACGGTATTTTCAGTTTGCCGCCCTCCCTATGGGATGGTCACTTTCTCCACTGCTGGTGCAAATCGGCATGACGGCGGCCGTCGCCCACGCTTGCTCCGCTCGGGCACACATTTATTACGATGATTTCCTTTTCTTATCAAACGATCCGCAAGTGCTTTTAAGTGATATTGAAAATTTGTACAAATTAGGTTTTAAGATACATGAATCTAAATCTAAACTGTGTCCTGTATCATGTGTTAAATATTTACGAGTAGTTCTAGACTTGTGTAGCGTCATGCACAAACGCAATTGTACGAACGGCCGCGTGGCATAGGCGACGCTAAGGCACCACGCGGCAGCCTTTGTTACGAGCGGATGTGACGTCGGCGGGAAACCCTAGGATGCAGCGTGGTGGGGAGAAGGGCGAGCGTCAGCCCTGGCGAGCGGCGGAACGCTCTCTTTGTTTACTGGACGCGGTGCGACACGGACGGTCTGGGTGGGCGCGGGTCGCGGGCTGGGCAAGAGTCGGCAATGTGTTGCCGTACAGAGGCTGACTAGATGTTGAGTCGTAGGTGGGTTGCGGCGCTTCACGCCATCTAATGTTTGAGATTAGTGCGTAGTGGTGTGGTAGCCGTAACGGGAAATTACTCCTTGTAGGGATATTAGTAATTACGTTATTTTGTAATAAGGTGGTGGTCTGTTAATAAACCTCTAATTTACTAAACCCACACTCGTCTGTGTTATTATTGCAAATGCATGACGCCACACTTGTATGCGAAAACAGTGAGCGTTGACGAGAGGTATCTGAACGCTGTTCGATCGGCCAACGCTTCGCCACATCCTACGCCGGCATGGTAGGCTGGCTCGCCATAGCGAGTACAGTGTAACGTATTGTACGCTCCACTCAAAATGGCGGCGCCAAGGGATTAGACGCAAGGGCCAGGCAGGATGTGAGAACAATGCGGTATTGGGAGAATTCCGAGAGCTAGGGAAAGGGATGCCCAAAATGCGGGACAGCGCATTTTTGCCGCGTGCCGCGTGCAAAATTCTTAGAATCCAGGGAAAGGGATGCCCAAAATGCCTGGCAACGCGACTCGCGCGGGCCGTGTGAAAAACCCAGTGACGTTTCAGGTCACGTGGGTGGGAGCTATATAAGAATGAACGCAGAGCGCGGGGGTGGGGTTTGTCGAGCTGAGTGGAACCCTCGTGCGAACGCACAAAACTTGCGCCCAGGGCGGTGCGGAGCCGAGCGAGGCTCGTACGGCAACCCATGTGTTGGTACGCCGGGGTGGAGATTTTCCACGGGCGACCTACGTCACGGGAGCCACGTGCTGTGTGCATAAGGTTCGCTGAGGAGTGGCGCGGGCCACGAGTCAGATTACATTTATAAGGATCGCTCCTGCGATCAGGGGAGTAAACGTCTTCCAAGAGCTAAAAGTAACTTAAATATTTATTGTACATATTGTGAATAAACCTGTACATATTTATCATTGAAGCTCGTGTCTGTGTTATTGTGTATTCCCACGACGTCACAACAGCCTCCTAACCGCTGGCGAGAAGGACACGCTACTGGCCACAGCTGGCCGCCCCATGGATGAGCAGAATCTTCCACCTTATGCCTCATTCACAATGCAAACTTAAACGTAACGTCAGCCGTAAACGTATGCAGTACGTACGTATTTCACGTAAAAACGAGCATTCACAATGGCAAACGTAAGCTGGAACGTAGGTTTTGCCTGAACCAATCAGAATTCAACATATTGATCGATGCGTTTCTAGCTTTTTTTTTCGACTCTCCTATCGATTTCACCTTTTGCATTTGCGAGCAGCTGTTGCGCCCCTACCTATTGAGGTTATATGCGAGCAGTGAGCTTTAAATTGTGTACCGCAAATATATTTAACGCCACGTTCAGATTTTGTCATGGAGAGAGATTTGGGCGTGCAGCTTGTGCTGTTGCAAGCTTCTGCAGCATTAATTTTAGGGGTGCTTTATTTAAAAAGAAGAAGGAGGCGCTTTATTTGCCATTTCGAATCAACACTTCGCAACTCGTACCAAAACTCCACAAACGTCTTTGCTCTACCTTTCAACTATACACACCAACGCACACCAATACACACGCATAAACAAGAATCGATCTGGAGTAGACCTTCCTTCTCGCGGATTTTGTTGTGCATTTGTTTTTTCATGGTGCTCTCTGATTAGTCTTCGGTAGAATTTCGACGTAAACTTAAACGTAGAAGCTTGGAGCTTGCGAGCTCTTAAGTTTACGTCTCACGTCTACGTTTACGTCAAGGCATTGTGAATGATCTCGCTTTATAACCCATTTCTAGGTTTTGCGGCTACGTTACGGTTACGTTTAAGTTTGCATTGTGAATGAGGCCTTACACGCCATGCACCCTCTTATCACATGGATCGCAACGAGGAGATCACCGTGTTCGCCGGAGCGCGTGGTTCGCCGACGGCGTCACGAGGTCATTAGACGCGCCACCTCACTACGACATCTTCCATGCCGAATTTCTCGAAGCACTCGGCGCCTTGTTAGATTTGAGGCATATCTTTGTTAATTTATATGTGATGTAATGTTTAATCTTAAGCACTTCTGTAATGTTTAATCTTAAGCACTTCTGTAATGTTTAATCTTAAGCACTTCTGTAATGTTTAACTTAAGGTCTTCCTAAAACCTTAAGGTCTGAGGGCAATTTTGAAGGAGGAAAGAGTTGGTTAGAAACACTTCAAAGAATGTTTAAAAGAGTGCACATGTTTGATTTAATGTGAAGATATATTTCTTACTCCGTATTTCTGCCGTTCACCAACTCAAACGTTCCTTTATTTGAAACTTCCACATTTTGAATAAGTCAACTCTCGGATAAAGGTAGAATGCACCAGGAACTGAGAAGGAATTCATTTATTTATTTTACGTCAAAAAACAGTTAAAAACTACGTATGACGTGCTATGGGAAAAAGTGAATTGTGTGCACATTTTCAAAATTCTGTGATCCCTACACTAAGTCATATACTACTTAAATTTTGAATTTTTGAAAGGGAGAAAAAAAAACTCCCATGTAATAAAATCTATTTTCAAAGATAAATAAGCAATAAATTTTGGCTCTTATTACTTCCTGCCGCGACAACATGGAAACCATAATTTGAATAATTGTATTTCCCACTGAATTCTAGAAGACGTGCACAGAAAATGAAGTTACATTTATGTCCAGAAGCAAAACAAGGGGCCATCTCAGCATTTGGTCAATGGATCAGGGAAACCTGGACGAAAAACCTGACCGAGATGGGGGTCATTGACCCGGAAGCTGTAGTACAATAGTTGTTACAGGTTGTTTATACTCATTTATACAGTCCAAATGGTAAATAATGCATTATGTATCATTGTTAAAATTAATGTTACTTTTCTTGTGATGCTCAGTATAGTCTCTAATTGTATAGAAACAGTTATGCAGCAGAAACGATTTCACTTGGGATTTAAACTTTTCTATTGAATTTAATCGTTTAATGTCATCTGGCAAAGTGTTGTAAAATAATGTACATGTATTGTATGTGAATTTTTTGTAATGAGCTGTGGATACTGTCACCTGATGAATATGATTTCTACGTCGAGTGTTATAGTAATAGACTTCGGCATTTTCTGAAAATATATTCCCGCCCTTGAGCAAGTCATTTTTTACAAAAACCACTGACTCGTAAATAAAAAGACACGGTAATGGTAGAATTCCTAGATTAATGAAGAGAGGCTTACATGAATCACGTGGGTGGGATTTGGTTATTATTCGTACAATTCGTGTTTGTAATCTAAAAGTCTGGGAGCTATAAGATGTATTTCCCCAGAATATTATGCCATATCTCAGGCGGGAATGCACATTCGCGAAGTATACACAACGATCAGTATGAAGGCTGACTGAATTTGCAAGAATTCTGAACGCGTAGCATAATGAACTTAATTGTGTGTTCAATTCATTTAAATGGACGTTCCATTTAAGGTTTTAACTGAATTGAGAGACCTAAAAATGTTGTTGCCTTAACATCAGTCAATGGTACACTGTTCATTTTCAATGGAGCACAGAATTGTTTATTTGAAATGGAAAACTGCATTAAAAACTTAATAATAGCAGGCACGCCACAGTGAATAGGGTGGCTTACATATCTTTTCATTTTTCATTATTTAGGATTTTAACTTTTTTTAAAATTAGTATCATTTTTAATGAAATGTACTTTTGTTTTCAGAACATCCTTGCCCCCAAAAACAAGTTCACTTTTGAAAGAATGCAGTTTGACTCCCGCTCACCGATTGTGCTGTCAGTTCGAGATTCGAGTGTGGAATTGTCTGCAATCGAAAAAAGTTCGTCCAAAATTGAAAGGGTAATGGATGAGTTATGGGAATGTCATATGTCCTTTCGAGGCATCTTATTCCTCCAAGATCCGTCTGGGAATTATGTGGGCATTTTCAGAGGCGATCAAAGATATATGCGAATGTATATAATTAACGAGAATTATGTTGTACATCTTGCGGCAAAAGTAATGAACTTATTGTCTAGTGACTTGGAAGGACATAAGTTCATGATATTTCGGCCAGCTAGGTACAACGCAGCAACTTTCGTTTTTCATGGCGGAAGAAAAGTGAAACATTTGGAACGAGAAATATTGGATACATTGCAAGACAAACTACGCTTTACTTTTGTGAAGGTGCCTTCATACCAGTTGACGGACGCAAAACTGGTGAGTAAAAAAATCTGTTAAATATTCGGGGCCTTTTTGCTAGAACAATAATTATGTAATATATTTGGCATAGTGAGTAGAAAATATTCTTAGGTGACCTGTTTTGATTTGAATAATTTTTTCTTCTACATGGGCAGTACTTTTTAGTTTTTCAAGTACGTGCACAAGAATGTAATGGAATCTTATGGTTCTTATTAACTCTCTGTTATGATCAAAACCGTTTTTGTGTATATTTAGACAAGTAAATGTATCTATATCAGTGATTAGTCGCAAAATGCTATATTTACTGAGGAGCGTTCATGCAAATAACATGTTCATCAAATCAGATTTTTCATAAATAGCCTAAAACCAACTATTGACAATTTATCGCCTTTTCAAGCAATAAAATATGTTGTACTCCTTACCAGTGCAGTTTCAATACTTACGTATACTGCTATCAAATCAGTTATTTATAATTATGACCATATTTCATGTTAAATTTATACATGCTTGATTTTGTTTGAAATATTTGGGCATGCTTGCTTCTGCTTGAAGCACTTGCGGACTTGATTGATTTGGCACAAAATATGACTAATATTATCTTCACATTTGATTGAGATGAATCATTTTATTGCTGGGTGAACGCACATATTTTATTTTTTCCAAACAGACAAAACTATTACAACAATTTCTGTAGCTAATGTAACAATTTTTTGGCCTCTAAAGAATTTGCAAGGATCTAAAAAGAAATTAAACGTGCCATCCAAGATTATCTGAAAAATCACAAATATGTTTCACTTATTATCTATTATTACAGTGTGACTTTCAGCTATTGCCCCATCATGAACAAAGGAATATCTTTCCAGGCCAGGAGTATCTGAAGAATTCTCTCCATTTATATCCTAAATGTTCAGTCAATAGTCCTGCCTCATTATATTTTTTGCCAAACATGTACCCAGGCTATACCCCTTTTAAGTAGCAACTGCTGAAGGTTAAATTGTACCATTTTTGTTAATGAAAAACCTCGTACCCAAAGGTTCAAAGTAGGAATGTCATCAAATTTAAAATATAACTCTGGTTTAACTTTGACTGTATAAGTCTTCTTCCCTTTCATTGTTTTCTGAAAAATGATTCTCTTCACTTTTTTGATGTTCTGTACATTCTTGCACATACTACTCAAATTTTTTTGTTTTGAGATCCCAATCATCTAATTAATAAAATAGGACGCTATTGTGAAGAGTTCAGAGACGGAATGAACCACGCGGTATCAACTGGACACGTGATTGTGAATTTTGACATCTTATTGGTTACATGCACATGTTCGTTACTGCTTGTAACAACGCTGTGCGCATGTTGGATTTTACCTGAACCTCGAATGTTAACAAGTGAAATTATTAGTGATATATTTACTTTTGCTCCTCCACATAGGGATAGAAGATACCGCTAAAGGTCAGTACTATTACTGCATTGCTATAGAGGGGTGTGGGAGGGGGCTAAGAAATCTTTTAAAAATATTATTTTTAAGTTAAAAGTATAATGTAACTACTCATATATCATTTGGTTTAGGGGAACTTTTTACAATCATATTTGGGGACGTACCCCTTACTCGCAAATATGCAGATAATCGTGTGTTTTTAAAACGCCTCATGATCTATATGTTCTGTTAATTTTTGTACAATAAATAAAGTAAAACTAATCATCCTCTTCCATAGAAGCAGGTAAGAAGTAATTTCCGGTAATATCTCAAAGAACGCACAAAATAGAAATGTATTGACATAAGTAATAGAATAAACATCACCGTGAGTCTCAGACAAAATGATTCACTGGATTACCATTAGGGATCTATGGAGTTATTATCTACATAGAGTAAACACAACGCTGTTTCTCGTCTATCAAAAAGGCCCCACAATATTCTGAATGAATGGAAAAAATAATGCAAAAATTGCTTTAGAAAATTACGCTTTCAGATCAGGAATATTCGAATATAATCAGAAGGGCCCAGATAAGCTTAATCATTTATGGAATCACACCCCTTAGCAGCGCATTCTTGACAATTGGATCACGTTAGATCATGACTGCATCCAAGCGACGTGGGGCACGTCGAAGCTGCTGGCAGTGGTTCGCCCGGCGGGCAACCTGCCGGGCTGGTCGCTGCCCCTGCGAGTGTTCAGTGTGGGCATCTGGGGGGCGCTGGCGGGCACTGCGCTGGCGTACGCTCTGGCGTGGCGCGTCGTGTCGGGCGACGGACCCCTGCGGTGCCTCGCAGCCACGCTCGCCGCGCTCTCCTCGTGTGGGGGCGTGGCACAGACCAGGATTCGCGCCCTGCCGCAGCGCCTGCAGCTGGCCGGCGCGCTGCTCGCCTCCTCCGTCGTCATCGCCGCCGCCTACCAGGTAGAGTGGTATCTGGCATTGTTTAGAATGTACATTTGAGGCACACCAGCTAGTGCTCGTTTTAGACTTGACTCCGACCACCAAGTAGAGTGGAGCCTGCAACTAACTACCATTTGGTTCATATCTCCCCTAAGTAAAGCTGCCAGTTTTCTTGTCACTATTCCCATATTTCGAATTCCAAATTCAGCTGAGCCTGCAACTGCCCACTATTCTGTTTAAAGCTGCCATTTGTTTATTCGGGCCAGCAGCTAGCAAATTTGATGGTCACGTTTGTCTCAATCTGCTAAGAACAGCTTACCCCGCAGCTGAAAATTCTGATGAAACCTGCCACTAGGTACTGTTTCAATGCAACTGGCCGTTTCCTCGCCTCCGTCTACAAGTACAGCTCAGCTTTCAACTGGCCACTATTCTGTTTATAGCTGCCACTGAGTTCAGTGTTGTCTGCAGCTTGACAGTTCCTTTTTATTTTCTCGCCTTACGAATTCTTCGTAAGGAAAAGTTATGTAATCGTGTGCCGGAAACGGCGAATTTTTACCAGAAAAAACTCTCATAGCTGGGATCTTGTAACCAAAAAGTGGATTAATCCTGTTGCTAAATTTAAAAAAAAATCATCTAACTCGTGATCAAGCCAAAACTCATGTTTTGTTGCTTCTTCGTACCGAAAAATCGATTGACGGCAAAACGTCCGTCTCTTCGTCTGGAGTCAACGCTAGCTTTTAAAGCGATCAGCTATTTTTTTTTCAAAATTGATATTCGACAATCGTTCTTGCTGATGTCGCGGCTCTATAAATTTGAAACAGGTATTTGAATTTTGGGGTGTACTTCACATAAAGCTCCTCGTGTATTTTCGAAATTGTCAAAAAAATGGGTCAAAATTTTTGTATTAAATTGTGTTGTTAAGGAGTACAAAGGCCGTTTAAGAGAATCAAGTACGTATCATTTTCATGAATCTCTTCACATGGTCCAAAATTGCAAAAAAAAATGTCAAAACTACAAAATTGAAGATATTGTTGTTTCAGACAGTCTCTTGTACAAAGTTAGCTCTTTAAAAAAGGTCATGAACGTTTTTTTTACAATGTAATAGTTTTGGGGTTATTTGCGCTCAAAAATTACGGATTTTTTGTCAATAACAACTCGACGTTTTTTCTTTAAATTTTCTCTACAGATGTAATAATAGACGGTAAAAATATGATAATAAATAATCTAGTGGTGCTGTAGAATGGCACAGACCTCCCGCAAGTTAGTTTTCTAATCTCTTTAGTCTTAATGAGTTTTTGGGTGGTCTTGATCTCTTCCCAGCTGACATCTTTTGCCGCCGAAAGGACATTTTTTAACATTTTCTTAATTTTTAGGCTGCCTAATGCTAGAACTGAAACAACTCTGCCTTTATGACAGAAATGACAATTCCTTGTATGTCCTTATGGTCAAAATGGCTAAAAGGGCTCAGCGTTAAGAAGGGATGGTTCGCTGATTCGAGCCTCTTGCAGAATAAATTATTTGTCACAATCACTGTTGCCACAGAAAACGATTGAGAATTCCAGAAACTTTATTGAAAGTCATTTTAAGGAATTCTAATCACAAATACCATTAATGAATGTAAATTAACTGAAAGTATCTGTGTGTAATTTTCGTATTTTGAACTTTTAAAGGCGTTTTCAACTCTCTTGTTCAATTTGTAAAAGTATGTCACATCTAATCAATTGCTGTATTTCTGGGGACCTGTATGAACCGATTTAAGAAAACTAATAATAATATCAACATGATATTTAAACTTCAATGTAACCAGTAACCATGATACTAACTTACGATATCCCTAACAATTCCAAAATTATTATTATTCTTATTCTTACTTTTTTACTTTCTCGCCTTACGAATTCTTCGTAAGAAGAGAAAGTTATGGAATCGTATGTTGCAAAAAGGCGAATTTTTGCCAGAAAAACTTTTATAGCTACTTTGTGGTAACGAAAAAGTGGATTTAATCCGGTTACTTAATTTAAAAAAGACTAGTGATGCTATTGAATAGCACAGACGTCCTCGCATGTATTAGTTTTCTAAACGCTTCCTCTCGAGTAGGTTTAGGTTAATGCCTTATTCCTTTCCCAACTGCCGTCTGTGCCCTCAAAGGACATTTTTTAAATATTCTTAATTATTTTGTTGCAAATATTACAACTGATACCACCATACACATGTTACAATTATAGAATACCATATCGCATGTGTTCCTAAAATGATAGAGGTAGTTAAATGGCATGTGCGGGTTCATCTCTTGAGAGAGAATGTTCGCTTCTTCTTTCATTTCTTAAGATGTTTTAAATTATATAAATTATTTTATATTATAAAGATCTAACTCTCCGCCCCCCCCTTTCTTTCTTTTATTCTTTCCTTTTCTTTTCTTTAATTCTTCTCCTTTCATTTCTTAAGATGTGTTTTTAAAATTAGGTAACTATGTTAATTCTCTTATTCATGTTTTCCTCCGGGCTGGTGGGCCGTGGTCCAATTGGCTTTAAACTGCCAACTTGGCAGTTCAAAACCAATTGGACCACGGCCCACCAGCCTGGAAGAAAACATGAATATTGACTCCGGCCGTAAAAGCCTTCAATGTTAATTCTAATTTTATAATTTTCTTGTACCAGAAAACTGATGATGGCTAAGTCATCGAAAGCTGCTCTTTGTGAAATAAATACTATTGTTGACAATGACAACGCCTTCAATTATTTCAATTATGTTATTAATCAGCTTTGAAAACAGGTTCCCAACAAATTATGAGAATTAGTTTTCCTGCAACAATAATAGTATTATTCACGGTTCCTCTACAGCCCAATTCTGCACACGCACGGATAAGAAATTTGTTGATGTGGTCACCCATTATTTATTAAGACAAGCTAGTAAAGAGCAGGGTATTGGCGTCCGATGTTTAGGGCGAAGTCAATGGATGGATATATTGTTTTGGTGTTTTGAGGAAGAGAATAATAGGACCATGACATTCTCCACATGTAGACGTAAGACTATGATCAAAAACCTACGATGGAATCCTTCGTTTAATCTCTCCTGTTTGCGACGGCTAGAAGGTAAGCATTTGGTTACATCTTGTGCCTTGTCCTTTTGTTCACAGGGACGAATTTATTCTCTGGTTACCGAACCGGAAAAATACCCAGAAATTGACACTATAGAACAACTGGCCGATTCCTTGTTGCCTGTCGTCAGCTTTGATATAGATGGGTCACATTTTCAGACAGGAATCGAACTTGAAGAACTTTCTGCCGCGCAGTTGCAGGCACGTCACAGAATTCAACTACAAGGCATTCGTATGGTCACAATGCAGGAGCTAGAAATGATGGTATCAGAACGTCATAATGTAGCAGTTCTTCTTGAAACAGCTACGTGGCTAACATCATCAAGAAAAGTATTATTTGGAAGAAAAATACATAAAGTGAAAGAATATATCTTAGAAAAAGGACAATGTTTACTAGCAACTAGGTAAGTATCATTTCTCCTTTATGCCACGTGTGCTACTTATTGTTTACATTTAAATTGGAAACAAATCCCGTATACATTCAAATTTCTCAGATTAAAAATGACGCTGTTCCCAATAAACCACATTTTAGACAAGAGTTTGGGCAACTATCAACAATTTTTCGTTTTTTTCTGCCAGACTCTTGAATACTTATCATTCCCTCTCCCCTAGCATGATGTATTGTAATGAAATTTCGAATTTGTCTCCACACACTAATGACATTTAGCATATTTCGAGTGTTATTAAATTTTCAGGGTTCATACATTCATGAGCCACTAGGATTCATAATTTTAAGATGTAGATTATATGAGGATGTAGTGCTCGATAAACACAAAAAAGTAAGCAGTTTTTTAATATCTCTTTAATTCTGGCAATGTAAAAATTTTACTGTTTTGTTCACATATCGTTTCACCAAAAAAATGAAACAAAAAAATTAACACAGTGTAATCACAAATCGAACAATACCTAAATCTTCAACCATAAGGCTACAATGAAAAACACCACAAACAAGGCTTAAGTTCTATGCACACATGACACAAGCAATTTTTCAATCTTTGTCCATTCTAAACCTCTCTTCCTTATTGTTGGATGAATAAATGCCTTATTTTACGTGGCGAGACTCAGGCCATGAGGCCTGCTCTTCCATTTTATCACGAAAATTTCGTTACGCTCCTTTCACCTATTAGGGGAGAAAGCAAGTATTACTTGGGCGACGAAACCGTCAATTTGAATTTTGCTCAGAGACTTCATTTAGCGGTGTGGATCTTTTACATGCAGTAAATCTACTAACATGGGACAGTCGGCTTTACTTCTTTTCCGAAGGAAGGCGTACGAAGTATTTTTCGTGCTTAAAAATCCACGGCTTCGATCGGGTTTGAACCCACAAACTTGGGTACAATAGCCCTTACACCATCATCGCACTGTTGGTGCCTTTTTTATTTGAATTACAGCACCATTTAAAAAACTCCTACTAGTCAGTCATATGATACCCACTATTTGTGGTAATAAAAGGATTGATGAACTTATGCCGTACAAAGTACTTCCGTTTTCTAATTCTTATTTAGACAGTTGATACTCCAGAAACCGAATATTTTCCTCCTAAAATGTACGAGGAACCCCTTGCTTCCATGGAGCTGCGTTCAATTGATGGGTTATTTCCGGGCGTGTCAGCTACTTTGGTCATTAGTCCCGTAAGTGTATTGCATGTTTTTCTCTCAGGAGATGACGGTGATTTTCCTTCGCTGGATTGCGAGATCCGGTTCCGACCGTCGGATAGTGGAGTTCCCCCTAACCAGGACTCTCCCACCAGCGGGGCACCGCCCCAGCCGGGACAAGCTCTAAGCTTCCGCCCGGTGTCGCGGAATATGTGGTAGTGTAGTGCTTGTTAGTTTAAGTGTGTGTGTAAGGGGAGAGGATAGGAAAAGGAAGAGGAAGGAAAGATCACGCGCGAACCGTTCGTTAGCGTTCTGCTCCGGTATTCGCCTGGCGTTGATCGGAGAAATCACGGAAAACTACCAATCAGAGCAGCCGGCCTATAGGAACCGAACTGATTCTTCAACCTAAGACCACGAACGCCCACAAGAAACTACTGAACGCAATTGAAACTATTGAACTGGACGCCAACATCAGGACTCGCTACTTCGTTAGGAAACTTTACTACCACTACCAAAAAGCTACTGACGAGAAGCACGCCAATCTGGTAGTCAAAGGAATTTCCTCCAACATCCCCTTGGCAGACATGATGACAGATTTGACACAATACCCCTACAAAATCCACCATCTTTCGGAAATGAAGAGGAGACGCGACGACAACACCCTGATTGGAATAGGACTGTACGTAATCGAAATTAACAAGAAAGACATTGGATAGATTAAGACAAATATAAAACATTTACTTCACCACAAAATCTCCCTGGAAGACTACAAAGTAACCGATAGAATCTGTGACAACTGCCACTCCACGACACTCGACGCTAGTGCCACAGACAGACCACCTGCGCAAAATGGAGCGGACTTCACGAGACCTCGACTTGCACCAGCTCAACCTTCAAATGCCCTAACTGCCAACAACCCCACCCAGCTTACTTCCCAAACTGCGCAAACAACTTAAAAGCCAAAGAAGACAAACTAAAGACCAAACAAGACACCAGACAAAACCCCCGACTGCTCTCTCTGACTCTGCATTCCTCCTCTACCACAAAACATACAAAAGATAATTGCGACTAAGAAAGAAATCATCACCATCTGGAAAGAACCGACTGACAACATGACCAAAATCATTACCACTTTTACAAAAATAAGCGACCTCATCTAAATTCACACTAATATCTCCTGCTGGGACGCCAATGGCGGATTTGCTCGAATGCTGACTGAAATAAAACAATACGTGACAGACTACTTCATCGGAATACTACTAATACAAGAGACGAACTTGCCCCCTCCCAGGCCTTCGCCATACCCAACTACACTACTTATAGGACCGACGAACTAACAGAGGAGGCGGAACTGCAATTTGCATCCGAACACCCCAACTTCCCCCCGCCCCCACCACTCACATTGAGAATACCATAATCCAAATCGCCACTCCTCATGGTTCCCTTTTAATAGCTTCAATCTACAAATTCCCCGCCTCTACTTGACAATGGCCTCAATCTACTGACACACGACAATTTTCTTTTAGCAGGCGATTGATTTGATTTGATTTTTTGTGTTTCCGGGCACGTCAACTGCTTTGGTCATTAGTCCCGTTAGTGTAGTGCATGTTTTTTCTCGGGATATGCGCGGTGATCTTTCCCCGCTGGATGGCGAGATCCGGCGCCGACCTACCGTCGGCTAGTGGGGTTTCCCCCTAACCAGGACTCTCCCATCAGCAGGGCACCGCCACAGCCGGGACAAGCTCTAAGCTCCCGCCGGTCTCCCGGAATATGTGGTAGTGTAGTGCATGTTAGTGTAAGTGTGTGTGTGTCTAAGGGAAGAAGATAGGACAAGGAAGAGGAAGGACAGATCGCGCGTGGTCCGTGGCCCGTTTGGTAGGGTACTGCTCCGGCATTCGCCTGGTGTTGATCGGAGAAATCACGGAAAACTACCGATCAGAGCAGCCGGCCGCTAGACTTCTCCTCCAGACAGCGACTGAATGCGACCTAACTGAAAAGCAAGTGTCGAAAATCCTGCCACCATCAGGACTCGAACCTAGGACCTCCCAGTCAGAGGTTCTGCAGTGACATCAGTTGATGCACTAAGCTACCTCTCCCTGTTTTTAGCATATGACATCAATACGAAATCGACTACCTGGGAATGCAGACATTCTAACTCAAACGGACTAATACTTCAGACTTACTTAGACAATAACTCCCACAACTAAATCTTCCCACCAGCTGAACCCACACACCTTATCAGAAATATCCCACACGACACCCTGAATTTTGCCCTTCATTCCCCCCAACATTACAATCAGCACGCCCCACCCAAAACCAGAACTAACCTCAGGTCACCTCTTAAAGGTTCTCCTCCAACTGGCCCAAATTCAAACACCTCATTTCGAAAAAAGGCAAACTTCAAAATTCTCTCCAATCTCTCAACACATTGACTCGCATAAAACACCTCTCACTCCAAATCAACCGATCCTCCAAAAAGCCCCCACCTACACAACCAATTCCCCCTCTCATCTACATCTACGTACTACAACTACGGCTACTTAAGGGCGATATTAAATTACAACAAACATTTAAACCCTAACATACTATTACTTAATCAATCCAACTCCATCATAGTGTGTCATAAAAGCCACTCCAAAAAGTAATCTCACAATGGAGTCCTGAAATAAAAGACATAGAGAAACGATGCCGAGGCACACCCGTCGCAGGCAACAAGTTGTTGCACGTTGCGGGCTGAGGCGAGTGGCAACAAGTGCCGGGCGGAGAGCCCCTCATATAGCCTCTCATATAGAGCTCTCATAGAGAGCTCTCATATAGCCTCTCATAGACAGCCCCTCATATAGCCTCTCATATAGAGCTCTCATAGAGAGCTCTCATATAGCCTCTCATAGACAGCCCTCATATCGCCTCATCGGAGGGGTGGGGGTCGCCACCAGACGTCACTGGAGCGTGACGCACTACCAATCGATAGTGAAGACGTTATATGCTCGTTTACATTACAAAGAGTAGCCGATGGCGCCTTGTTACTAGGCAAAATGCCAAACACGTACATCTAGCAGATTGCCTATACACAGGCGTTTACAGCCAGTGCACTCAAGCGGGCGCTAGTGGAAACTTATCATGTACATAGAGAAATTTTTATTTTGCCTTTTGGAAATGGATTTTTCAACCTTTTCAAAGGCAAACCAAGGTACCATCAATCCCAAAAATGATCTAAATTTGAGATATGGTTAGTAGGAGCCATTTCTATGGCTGGTTTCCTAACAAAGAGCATAAATCTCTTTTTGAAAGCCCAAATTTTATGTCATTAATTATTAATTTTGATTGTTCACCAAATAATTGCTGTTCACAGCTACAGTACAAAAATATATTTTTACACTTTTCTATGCCATAAATTACATGATTAGCTTTTAGCCACCAGATTAATTTGTAAGTACTTAAAAAATAAATTACATACTTAAACTTAAATTTAAACTTACATTTTAGTCTTTGTGAAGTTTCATAAATGAAAACTTCTTACTACTGTAATTTGATTTCGAATGCCCATCTCAGAAGCAAATAAAACTTATTTTCCTTTCAGGAACTGGCCTTGGAAAGACGAGGTCGAAAAAGTGGTGTTCCATATGCGGCAAGCGGGACTGTACCACCACGCCCTGGAGATGAACACCCACGTGCGGTTCCAATTCCATCGGGATCGGCCACGCCTCACCTTCCAGGACGAGCACATGCCCACCGTTCGTGTGCTTCTGTTGGCAGACCTGCTCCCGCACCTGCAGCTGCTGCTGGCGGGGCTCCTGTTGGCGGTCACGTGCTTTGCGGGGGAGCTTTGGCTCCGGCACAGTTCATTGTCCTCCCGTAGCCAACCCCCTGACCCCTTCAACACCACCCTCCCCCCCCCCCCGACCCCAACCCAAAATCCTCACGCCCTTCGCCCCACCAACCAATCTCTTCCCATGATCCTAACTCTGACCCCAACTCTGAATCCCCAAGTCCATCTCGTCCTTCGCCTCCACCACCCACTCCCGTCCCTGGTTTTCCCGCCCTCGATGAACACCCCTCAATAAACAAAATGTTCCAGCTAGTAAAGAACCATTGAAAGGTACGAAAATTCACTAAAATATTTTGGGTACGTACTTTACAGAATTAAGTGTCGAGAAAACAGACTCTGGGAAGGCGACATAAATAAATAAATTCAAGCAGATATCAGTTTTAAACATTTCCTTTTGAAGGCTAAATGAATACCCCGAAATTTCAAATTGACGGTTAGTGGATGCTTTAGAGAACCCGAATAATATGTAATTGCTTCATCGCGGAGAATATTCTCCACTAATGCAATAAGGGACGGGAACAAATATTGTGCTAGTCCCTTTTTGGGTATCGCTAGTTTTGATTTTAAATTGCAAAAATAAAACTACAAAATTGAAGAAAGTTTTTTTTCCTCAGACAAAGTCTCTTGTACCGAATTATCTGTTAAAAATGTTATCTGGAATCTTCTGAAAAAACGAAGTTTTTGCATTATTTCTGCTTCAAATTAATGAAGTAAACACACATTTACACCAACAATGGGCCCGAGAAAAAGTGAATGAATGATAAGAAAAATAATTAATTTAATTTTTATTATAATTTACTCTTGAAAATGCCAATATAAATTCTCTTTTACTTTCTAGCACGTTTATTTTTTACTCAGTGTGTATTCTCAACGTATTGATGTATTTCTTTTTAAGCAATCCACAAAGATTAATAGAAATTTTCAAATATTCTGCATCGATTTTTAAGAAGCAAATTGTTGTCGAATGTCGATATGGTTACAGTTATAAGATACAGCTTGTTTTATTTAGTCGAACTGGTGGTGAAACTCCTAGGCCGAAAGCTAGTACGTCCTTTTGTGATGAATTTCGCAGCAGTTTTTTTTATAAATTACTTCTCAAAGTGCCTGGTGAGGTACGTTATACATCTTTTAATATTATCTGATCTGGAAGTTTTTTCCATAAGTGCCTCTACTAATTTAACATTCATTAAAAAATTAGCTCACTAAAGCCCAAATTGTATCTTATCTTCTTGAAGAACAGAGATTTTATGTCATTTTTGGTTGAGTTTTATATATTATATGAATTCTGTCAATAAATTGTCACATAGTAAAACTTTTCCGTTTTATATTTTTTTCTTTTATGGTAAAATTTAAAATCTTTCTTTATGAAAAGAAAGATTTTAAATTAATCTGTAACTCCGTGACCTTGAAGAAACTTTCTGTTTTAAGCTCAGGATAACATGCAAAATTCTTGCACGGCTACAGTAGTAAATAGATTTATTTAATTTAAAGTATTTTGGGGGGGTTCTTCACCGTGGTTGAACTAACGAACATTGAAGATTTATTTTGCTGCGCTTCGTTTAAGGCAGTGTCAATAAACTAGAGGTGCTACACATGGAACAGACTTTCTCGAAACAAAATTTTTATAACTTCCTTGCTGTGGTCTGGCTTTAAGCTCTTGGTCCATTCTTTGACCAGCTGCCATCTCTCGTCGCCCAAAGTACATGTTTTAGATATTTTTTCAACTTTTTGCTTTCCTAATACCACTACCGAAATATACCTACAGGAATATTAAAAAAGAGTAAAAACTTGTCTTATATAGAAATTTTCATTGAAAAATTTGAAGCCGTTTTAAAGAAAATAGCGATTAACCATTACTGTAAATGCGAAATTTTAAGCTCCTTATCACAAGAATCTACTGAGTTCTCTAAAAATCTCAATTGAAGTCATTTACAGCACTTCCACTCAAAATTATAATAATATATACAAATTGATAGAAATGTGTATATTAACGGCGTGAGACATAATTGAAAAAAATTACATTTGTGTAATATTTGAAAAAACAAAAGAATACTCGAAAATGAACTTTGCGTCACATTAAACAATCCTATTACCACTTGGAAAAAATTTGAGGAATTTTGAGCTCATTTTAACAAAAAACGAAGTTTTTGAGAAACTTTATTTGTCATTACTTAATGCAAACGTACTCACATTTTTAATAATGTGAAGAAATTGCCTTTAATGTAAATACTAGCTGAAGTACCCGGCGTTGCTTGGGCATTTATTAGAGTAAATTATTATACAGGAAGAGGAAGTCTATCTTTTTATGGCCTGCGGCGGGACCTACCTCTATCTCTTCCATTGAACCCCTTCTCCGCCATACTCCCCGCCATGCTCTGCTAGACCACGCCACAATAGCTATTCTCTTGGCCCCCAATTGAACATTTCCGGACTGCCTCGCTCACTTTTCCCCCCAAAATGACATTTTTCTTTTTTAAAGGTCTAACTTATAAACATTCACTTTATAACTAAAAGCAATAAACAAATCTATACTACAAAATAAAATACTTGTAGACTCACATATATAATTTTTGTGTTTTATTAATATTCCAACCTCAATAAATTGTCACGTTGTAAACATCTGCTATTTTTATACTTATTCTATTGTATTAAAAAAATTTGAAATTGATCTGTCAAATCGTGACCTTGAAGGGACTTACTGTTTTAAGCTGAGTATAACATGCGGAGGTTCATGCACGGGTACGGTAGTAGGTAGATCCGAAGTAATAGTTACAGATGTCATAACGTAAGTGATGAATCATAACCATAAAAATAATTGATAATACTTGTATCTATTCTGAAACATAATTACCAGTTTTTATAATTCTGAAGACACAAAAATATGTTAATGTCCTATGTGCTAGTAATATGTAGTATAAAATTTATTTGTTCAGGTAAATCAATTCATCATACAACTAATACATTAGGAAACTAATGAACCACCAATAGTACATTATGTGTAAATAATAAATTGACAATGGACTGAGCCACATAACAAATCAATATTAGCATCATTATTTTATATCAAGTGATAGAGATTATGGATCCTGAAATATGAATAATAGAAACCAAGTACTCCCAGATATTATTTGCTAACACAAAAATATTTTAGACAAATTCATTTTTGCTTATTTTTGCTCATTTATTGGGAGCAACTGATAAACAAAACTACTTTACTGATTAGTCTTAATATGTAAATGATCATTCCTAAATTACATACCACTGCACAGAAATCCATCACATATTAAAGAAAAAATTTTACTGGGTCTTCCAAAACATAAATTACATTCAATTTTCGCAATTTGTCCAGAAGAGCTGAATAATAGAAACCAAGATCTCTTAGATTTATTTATTTGCTCAGAAAAACCTTTTGTTAGATAAATTAATTTCGTGTGTGTGTGTGTGTGTGTGTGTGTGTGTGTGTGTGTGTGTTGTGTGAAGTGTGTATTGGTATTGTGTTCTGGTATTAACTGAAGTCAGCGAGGGTATCAATACTATTGTCTTGAAATGCTTCAGAACTAATGTTGAAATAGCGATAGTCGACCTGTTTTGATGTAGTTTCTTTAAAAGAATACACCTAAGTTTTTCTTTATTTAAAATATCTCGACTTTTGCCTTTTATTGATGTGCATTAAAAAGACGTACCCACTCCTGATTAAGATAGTGACCAACATTTTCAAACTATTCCTAAAAGAAAACGTTAGATTTCTTATTCATTTCACAAATTCAAGTAACGTCGAGGGATTACTCGGGTAATTCGCTTTCCCATAAATAAGAGTGTCGAAGGTAGAGTGGTGAGAATTCATGTCTGATTCTGTAAAGATTTCTCATCATGCAATTGCTTGACGGTACGCGCCTGTCATTTACCATTACGTGATCTTATTCACGCCACTACTGTTTAATCACTCGCGAAATGACAAGCTGCTGAGGGATCGGTATCTGTGAGTCGTGCCAACCACAGGATGTGTGATGTTAAGTTCTTGATGAGAAGCCGATTAACGTGTCTGTTGAGCCGCTTCTTTCGTGTTAAAGTTTGTGCGCCGCGTGTGGTATCTTGGCATGAACTCCCTCCTCCTACGTAGGACAGGTTCTCTCAAGTGGTCTACAGCCGTCGGGTAGGGAACTTCAATCCCAAGCGCGTGCTTTCGGGTGCCTGCTGCTTCCGAGACATGAATTTTGATATCAACTGTTATTGCTTTTTTTTCTGTTTTCAGCCTAACACAGATGCCATACTTTATTTCAACCTAACTATACATTCAGTATGTAAAAAGTATTTTATTTCAATTTGTGCCAAGTTCAATATCTATTAAAATTCTTTATCAAAGTCAGTAACTGTGTTTACCAATCTAATGATCTAAATGTTCAGTGTCTTCACTCAGTTCCAAGGATAATTGACATTCTAATAAGTCACCAATCAGTCAGTGACGGAATTCATGTAATCATTCACTTAAGTGCAATTATATTCGAGTTAAAGGCATTACAAATTTTATGAATTTCCTTTCACCATATCTCCCTATTATTCGAACCTTTCAAAAGACTATTTCAGGTGAGCCAAGGCGTCTATTCTACCTTCTTTAGAATGAATAGTGATTCTTCGAACTATATTAAAAAGTTGCAAGGTAAGTGGTGAATTAAGCAATCAGTACGATCTGCAATCCACTGCTCTACAACCGCTTGCTCCTTCAGTCAACACTTAAATCTGCATGACAATAGGCGCAATTCGGCGACTTTAAGAGCAGATGCTGGCGATATTTTTTTCGTGAATTAATGTTTGTCTTAGTGGATTTATACACTTGGGTAAAGAATAGAAACCTAATCTAATGACGATAAAAATTTCTCTTACTTTTCTCGTTTCAAACGTGTCCCTTTTTTGAGTAATGTAATCAAACTAACAACGTGATTAATCATAATCATAAAAATAAATGAAAATACTTGTATCTATTCTGAAACATAATTACCAGTTTTTATAATTCTAAAGACGACAAAAAAATATATGTTTAATGTCTTATGTGCTAGTAATATGTAGTATAAAATTTATTTGTTCAGGTAAATCAATTCATCATACAACTAATACATTAGGAAACTAATGAACCACCAACAGTACATTATGTGTAAATAATAAATTGACAATGGACTGAGCCACATAACAAATCAATATTAGCATCATTATTTTATATCTAGTGATAGAGATTATGGATCCTGAAATATGAATAATAGAAACCAAGTACTCCCAGATATTATTTGCTAACACAAAAATATTTTAGACAAATTCATTTTTGCTTATTTTTGCTCATTTATTGGGAGCAACTGATATACAAAACTACTTTACTGATTAGTCTTAATATGTAAATGATCATTCCTAAATTACATACCACTGCACAGAAATCCATCACATATTAAAGAAAAAATTTTACTGGGTTTTCCAAAACATAAATTACATTCAATTTTCGCAATTTGCCCAGGAGAGCTGAATAATAGAAACCAAGATCTCCCAGAGTCATGTCAATCTGATTCTAGATGATGCTTTGAAATTTTGAAAAACATTATCTAAAATTTGGGGGTACTTTACATAACACCCGCAGACATTCTCAAAATTTTCTCCAAAACCGCTCCAATTTTTTTCTTTAAATTTCTTGTAAGATAAGAGCAAAATACACTGATAAAAGTGGCATAGGTCAAAATTTCATGGTTCACTCTAAATTTTCGAAAATTGAGAATGTTTGAATTTTCCGGCGTCTTCCTACAACTACAAAATTGAAAAAGTGGATTATTCCTTCAAATGAAATTTGTTGTGCATAAATAGTTCTTTCAATTAGGTCATGTATATTTTTTAGGGAATTTTAGTAGTTTTTAAGCGTTGGTGCAATATTTGCAATTTAATACGTAACAAAAACAAGATTTTCGCAAAAACGGCTCCAATTGTTTTCTTAAAATTTTTGGTAAGGTCTCTGACAAACAAACCCTATGACGTGACAAAAACACTACATTGCTTTATTTTATTGTTTTTTAATATCAAAATTTAATAACTTTTACTTGTCTCTCACGTCTGTAAATTTTACATTAAAGGCAATTATTTCACATTACTATATTTATGAACACATATGCTTTAAATAATGTCAAATATATTCTCTCGAAAACTCAACAGTTTTCTTTAAAAGTGAGCACAAATTTCTGCATTTTTAGAAGCGCTGAAACGCCATTTTCTCAAAAATAGCTCCAAGTTTTTGTCAATTTTTTTTAATAAATAGTGCTAATTGCATTGTTTATTATGGCGTAAAGTTCATTTTGGTGTATTTTTTTTGTTTTTTCATAAATTACCCAAATGTCATTATTTTAAAATATATCTCGCTCCGTTATTATGCACATTTCCATCTATAGGTATAAATTATTGCATTTGTGAGTGAAAGTGTTTGAAATTACTTTATACGAAGTTTTTCGAAAACTCAATAGATTCCTGTGAAAAGGAGCTTCAAATTTTGCATTTACAGTAACGCTTCATCACAATTTTCTTAAACACGACTACGAAGTTTTCAATGAAGACTTCTATTTAGGATGAGTTTTACTCTTCTTTAATATTCTTAAAGTTATGGTTTAGTTTTACTACTAGGAAGGCAAAAAGTTGAGTAATTGTCAAAAATGTGTACTTTGCGCGACGATAAATGGCTTCTGGCCAGAAAATGCAGCACGACCTTCAGCTAAGAAAATTAGAAAAAAGTACGAGAAAGTCTGTGCCATTCTAGAGCATCTCTAGTTTTTTTAAACTGTTGGTAGAGACAATTTTATACGCAATATATAAGATTACATAAGCGACATATTGCTATATTCTTTTGTTTGTTTTTTTCAAAATTATAAAAATGTAATTTCTTGACTTGTCTCTCACGTTCGTAACATTTACATTAGAGGTGATGTTTTCACATTCTTGAATTCAGGAATAATGTCAGACAAGATTCTCGAAAACTCACACGTTTTCTGTTAAAGTGAGAAAAAAACGAAAGAGTACCCCAAAATAAACGCGTGGGATGAACTTGGAATTCGTAAATTGGCGAACGAATTAGACTTTATTAACTTCGGAAGCAGTGATGAACGGTGACTGAAGTGTGCTTCTGCAAGAAAAGAGAGAAGATGGTATCAGAACCTGAGGACAGCGACCTCGGAGAAGAATGAAGACGGTACAACGAGGCATCGTCGTCCAAGAGCGCGCGAAGACGAATATTACATTATAAGGTTGGAACAGGTCATGACCAAAGTTTTTCTTTATATTGTATAGAATTAATAAATACCAAAATCGTTTAATAAATTTTCATGTTTTGTGAAATGAATACATAATTCTCATTGAGCCAATTCTAATAACGACGTAGCAAAATAGAAATATATTTGCTTTTCAGATTCCTCGACCACTCTGTATAGATGGCAGATCGGATAATCATCTATTAGCAGTCAATAGTAATTATTTCAATGAAACCCATCGACCCAGTCGGACACTAATTTATTTATAATCAGAGTTGAAGGTTGTATGATAGTATTAGCGTAATTTTTTCCTGGCGCCCATCTATACAAATTCGGAACGGATTGCGTTCGAATAACATCAACTAAATCATTAAAATATATTCAGTTTATTTCAATATCTTGTCAGATTTTTATTCTCGCGATTTTCTCTGGCTACCGCCGGTAGCCACGGTAGCCCACAGCACACGCCACTGCACATCAATATGTGCTTCCGTGTGTGATGAACCACAAATCCATATGGTGCGGCAGTGGGCGTACGCCTGGAACATATGAAGCAGAACTACAGGCAGCTATATATTATTTATTGTATTTTAATAATGACTGCTCATTTGTATATTGGCCACTATGCAGTATATTGTAATCTTTAAAGAAAAAATTATAGAACCAATGAATATAACTTGTTATAGTTATCCCGTACCATTTATGCAAATTGCAAATTTGATGTAAACTGGGTTCTTGCAAGTGAGAATAAAGCAGATCTCAGCTTGCGCTCGTCTCTGGCGGATCACGGTGCTCCGGGCCAATCAAATATTACAAATAATAACCATTCAAAGATCAGTTTACACTGAAGCTTTCACACTGCAATAAGTATCATCAACAACAACAAAACGTTTAGTGAAATAATAATTATAATCAAAGAACAATTTCATACAATTACTACGTCAGGTAAAAAACTAATATTGGTTCGGGATATGAGTCAAGATACATAAATGCAAAAGCAAACTGCCATATTGGTTACTGGAAAAACAACTGGTAACCCAAAAAGGGTACTGGCAATTTAGAATACCCTCCTAGATCTAGTGAACAAAGTGGAAAAATAATGGAAAAAATAGTTCTTCGTCTAGACAACGCTAAAAAAAGTGACCTTCATAAGAGAGTAACCAATTTTCAGTCTTAAACAAAATAAAAATTCCAACAGAAGGAACAAGTGACCATAACTAGAACACGAACAGATCACTGTAAGCTAAGCCATGTATACTTGATTGATAGATCTAATCCTCCATCATGTGACACGTTAATACGGCTTCGACCTGACTCACATAGTCAATAATTGCTCTCATTTCAAACACAACAGACAGAGGCACCTTCATTCAGGAAGCCAGCCTAAGCAGAAGGTGAGGCACTAATTATGCGATTCAGTGAGACTGAAAGACTCACATCTGTGACTGAACTAGAGAGTAAAATTGGCTCTGAACACCGTGATGAGTGCATTCAAGAGAATACTCCGTCTACGCGTGTCTGTTCCCAACGTAAGAAAGAACAAAGAAAGTGGGAAAAATTGACATAAATCCTGCGTTTACAAATTTCAATATTACAAGTGACAGAACTATAGTACAAAATGACCCAGTGTCATGTTCTGAAATATCTTTCGATGCCATTTGGGACTTTCTTACAAAAATGTTCGTATGGTACGCTCAGCAGGAAGGTTACACGTTTACCCTTTCGTCTGAGGAAGTTAAATTTTTCATTGGAATTCTGATTTTGTCAGGATATAATATTGTACCAAGATGGAGAATGTGTTGGGAAACAGATTCAGCGACTTATAACGAAGATGCCAGTTCGGCAATGAGAAGGAACAGGTTTGAATTGTTAAAAAAATACGCTCATTGCGCAGACAATAATGACCTAAAACAAAATGACAGATTTGCAAAATTAACACCTTTGATTTCCTTACTGAACAAACGATACGCAAAATATTGAATTTACGAAGAATACATGGCTGTAGATGAGAGCATGGTTCCGTATTATGGCAGGTATGTAGCCAAGCAGTTCATTCGCGATAAACCCATTAGATATGGCAACAAAATGTGGTGTTTGTGCGACCGTAAACTGTTCTTTTTCTTGAGAATTTCTAGTGAAGTTTTCTGACTCACGACACGTCGTCTCGAAGAAATATTTCCACAGCTTGGAGCGGCGATGGCGACCCAGATCCTTTCAAGGTCGTAGGCTTGGGTCAAGGTCGTGGGTCGTGGGCCCTTGCTTCGGCGAACACGTGATTGGAAACAAACGATTGGAAAAGTGATTACAAATATTATAAATAATAATGGAATACATTTAGAAATTTGTGGTAATGTTCAAAGGCTATCACAGACAATATAATTTATAAAAGAAAGATGTAAAGAAACAGCAGCATTGTTAGAGAAGTGTTGTCTTTTGTTTCAAACTACGCGGTATGATAGAATAAAAATAATTGAGGACATGTGACAGAGATGCCGTGGTGAACGCATCGTGTGGATTAAGAGATGAACTCGAATTGCCGTAGTGGACGCATTGTATGAAGTTAATTTTGAAGATGTCATGATCTCGAGTTTTTTTTAATGGGATAGGGATAGCAGTGACGGCCAATCGTCGTACAGCAAAAAAAGGGAAGTTTAAACACATTATATTTTTTCTATCATCAAAAGTTTTGGTAAGCCAAAGATTGTTAGTTTTTAAGACCTTGGAGGAAAGACATTGCCATTCATTTGTTTTCAATTATTCAAATTGGTAAAGTGCACTGTGTGAATGCTGTAATAATTAATTGTGTGAATGTTGGAAGAAAATATGTATCGTAAATATTAAATTGTAGGTCATTTAAATAGGTATTTTATGTGATTATTCTTTTTTTGTTAAGTATGCACATCTTTTGATGTCGTCACTAGCGAGGAAGACTGTTGAATATTTTGTCAATAAACCAAGTCGGTAATTTTATATAGTTTTATGACAGAAATTCTATGGAATTGTTATTACTAGATAGCAACAACCTGAGAGATAAGGAATAATTAAAATGCATACATATTCCTGAAGTAATAGTGATATTATCCGCGATTTCCGGTATAGGATCGATTTTTCGAATTCACGATATAGAAATTCCTTTAAATGGTATATCACAACCCGTATTAGGAAGATAAGGATTCAACTATTATCAAAGTAATTTTATTTGAATTTATAGAAAAGGGAGTAAACGGGTAGTGTGTAAATATTAAAACCATGTCAGTACTTTCTATGAAGTCCTGCGGACAATTTTAACATTTTCTCAAAAACACACAGATGACCTAGGTCGTATTTTCTAGGTTAACTCGAATATTGGGAAATTTTGATTTTCTCTTTTTTGGCCTCTTCCTAAAACTACAAAATTGAAGACAGCAATTTTCCTTCAAATAAAATTTATTGTCCATAATTAGTTCTTTCATTAAGGTGAGGTACAATTTTTGGACTATTTTAGTAGTTTTCGTGCAACGATGCGTGTAATACTTGCAATTTTAAAAAATTAGAAATACAAAAATTTCTCGAAAAGACTCCAAATTCCTTCATTAAATTCTTTGTAAGCGCAGTGATAAATATACCTTATGAGACGACATATACTCGGTTTTGTTCTATTCCGTTGTATTTTAAAAATTTGCAATTTTTTTACTTGCCCCTCACATTCTTATTATTTACATTAGCAGCAATTTGTTCACAGTATTGTATTCAAGAGTCCATGTGCTTTAAATGATGTTCTTTATGTTGCTGTAAAATTTAACATTTTTCTTTTAAAATGAGTGCAAAATTTCACATTTTCAGAAACGCTCAAACGCCATTTTCTCAAAAGATTTGTTCTAAGTTTTACCTTCTATTTTTCCAACGGGAAAACTAATTACATTATCAAAAATGATATGAAGTTCATTTTGCTGTATTTTCATTACTCAAATGCATTCTATGTATTTGTAAAAATATCTCTCACGCTGTTAATATGCACATTCTAGGCGATTTGTAAAAAAATATTGCATTTCCGAGTTAAAGTACCTCAAATGACTTCAAATGAAGTTTTTCGAAAACTCAACAGGTTCCTGCGACAAAGAGCGTAGAGTTTCGTATATACAGTACCGCTTAAACACCATTTCTTTTAAGGCGGCTCAAAATGCTTCAATATAAATTGCCATTTACGACAAAAATTTACTCTTTGATATTCTTAAAGTAATATTTCGGTTCTACCATTAGTAAACCGAAAAATTGAGAAAACGTCATAAAAATATACTTTGGGAGGCGGTATATGGCAGCTGCCTAGAGGATGTCAAGTCAGTCCACACCAGATGTGATAAGCCAAGAACCCTACGATTAGATTTATATAAAAAAAAGCAGTATCTGGCAATGGAATATGACATTGTTTTCAGGTTCGGAAGTCAAAGAATACGCGTTATTTCGACAACGGTTTAACCAGGTATAATATTCCAAGCTTGGTGATAACGTTGTGCAAATGTACACGTCCCCTACTCATTATGTGCAGAAGGTGTGAAGAGGGCGTTGGATGTCATGATCTTTGGAAAGGATGCATGAATTGAGTCACTAAATAAAAATTTGTCGCGATCACACATAAGCGGTTAGGGAGATGCGATCGGATTTTCAACATAGGCTGGGTATAGAAGATAGTACGCCGTGAATTTGTTTAGTTTGAAAATGATTTTTTAAAAAAAAAAATATTCATGTTTCGTGGAGATATACATTGAGGTACCTCTATAGAAGGAAGAATTTTCCAATAACTAGATGAATATAGTCAGTCGCGAGTACGAAACACAGATAGGGAAAGTCGGGACCACGTATTCAATTTGTGAGAAAATTAAGTCCAATCATAGCAATCGTTGAGGACATTCTAGAACATTTCTTTTTTTAATTTAAGTAAAGACGCGAGAATCGGTATACAAAGAACAACAGTCTTCTAGTTAGCCGAGAAGCCAGCAATCAGGGTTACAAATTACGTACTTCAGGGTTCGTAATTACGAACTTTAGTCTAACCCATTTGGTGTTTGATATTCCTAAGTGAAAAGTAATTCTCATGAGAAATAAAGCCCTGCATTATAAACAGGAATAAATGTTAAAGTTTTATACTTGAAAAACGCTGATTTCAAACGCCATTTTCTTAAAAACGGCTATAAATTTTATTTTCAAAATCTTCGTATGGATAGTGATATTTTCACTCTTTGATATGATATACAGTTCATTTTGGTGTGTAATTTTGTTATTTTTTCAAAAATTACACAAATGTAATTTTCTAATACCTATCACGCCGTTAAAATGCATATTTCCAGATATTTGTAAACACTTAGTAATTGTGAGTGAAAGAGCTTCAAATGATATAGAATTAAGTTCTTTGAAAACAGGAAAGATTTCTGTGAAATAGAGCTACAAATTATACATTTACACAACACCTTCATCATTTTTTTCTTAATAATGTCTCAAATTTCTATATTGTTCGAGGTTTTGCTCTTCTTTCATATTTGAAAATAATATTTCGAATATACCGTTAGATGATCGATTTTTATTAAAAAAATTCAAAAACATTCCAAACTTTAAAATACTTTTAGATAGATAGATAGATAGATATTTATTATTCTGCAGGTTGGTATATACAACCTGGTGGCAGAACTCTACAATTTACATATTACTAATATTAACTTAAAATTACATAACAACGTAACTTTAAATTATTTAAAGACGTAATAATAATAATAATAATAATAATAATAATAATAATAGCATTAACTACATTTTATGGTTGACCTGCATAGTTATTTAAACTGTTAAATACAAGAATACACGACTTTTTAATTACACTTCACTTCACTTTCACTTCACTTCACTTCACAACATTTGAGATTCACTTCTCTTTCTACTTCTATACTGCACTACACTGCACAACACGTCACCACACTTCAATACAATACTACTTTGTATTTAGGACAAGAACGCTTTTAATAGTAATTAACACAATAATAATAGCAATAAAACTATCAATAATAATCAAATAATAACTGATATAATAATCCAACTTATTAAATTAATAAAGTTTACGAATCCCATTAGTTAATTTATTTTTAAATCTTTGAACACCTAGAGGAAAGGGTTCCAAGGCTGTCGCAGGTAACTTATTCCAGTCCGTTATTGTTCTATTTGTAAATGAAAATTTTCCAACATCTGTTCTCTGTGGCCTAAACTGGATTTTGTGCTCGTGATCCCCCTTACGAAGGTCAACCCAATTGTATGTAGATATCTTTCCAAGGTGGATAACCGGCATACGCTTTGTACAGGGCACAGAGTCTTGCCTTAACTCTCCTAATTTCTAGAGACTTCCATTCTACATTCTTCCTATTCCCTCGGAAAGTAAATGTATACGCTCTTCTCTGTACTCTATTCAAATATTCCTTTTGGGAATTTCTATTGGAACGTCACCAAATATCACATTCGGAAATAAACACATTTATTTCGTAATAACTTCTCCGCAATGTGTGTGTTACAACCGGGTGCGCCTCCTGTAGGCAGTGAAAGGGTCAATTAGTTCCGCGCAGCTGCAAACGCCCTGTTTGGGTGCTGTCTCTGGAAAATTCCACCAAAATTACCTAAGAAACGCGTAATCTGATTGGTGTAAAATCATGTTCGGCGTAGTAACTTTCGCCCAATAACGTCACGCCTTCAAAAAATTCAGCAGAAAGTTCTAGAACATTTGTAGAAATTGGTGGGGAGGAGGAAAGAAGTGTGTGGGCGCCGTGAAGCGCGGAGGAGAAGCAGATGTGCGGAGGCGCTAGGGTCGTGCAGATCAGAAGCGCGGGGGCGCTAGAGTTGTGTAGAGGCGATATTAACACACCGAGTGTTAGGTAGATGAAAAGGAACTTTATTAAATTTTGTTATTCTTTTTTACGCCCGCGCTAAGTGTCGCAAGTTACGCGACTACGACAATTAGTGAAGTCGGTGATAATTCTCCCGACAAGTATCGTGTTTTATTCTGACGCTCGGACTCATAAACTGTCGACACCGATAACGTCGTCACCGCTGCCGCAGACGTCACAGCAGGCTACGAGAAGAAGCCCTTCTCCGTCATCCAAGGGTCGTGCTGTCCAGAAGAAAAGGAGCCCAGCTGTTTTGCTTGTTTGGAGGCCGTTCACCCCAGCGAGTTCCTCTACCGCACATGGTGATTTTAGATATTCGTCGAGCTCTGACAAACAAAACGAACATTTATCACGCCCTTCAGGCTTACCTGGACTATATTCAATATTCAGAAGACGCCGGCCGCGCATTGGCTCTTTTTTTGTAATTTTGTAAGCACATCTGTTTAATTTTTCCTTTATTTGTTCCAATCAAAAATCATAAGATTTAATTGATAAAAATGATAAAAAAGCAAGGGTTTGAAACTGAGCTCAGATAATTATAACAAATTAATTCTACTAATTTTTCTATTTTTTTAAATTTCTTATTAAATTAATTTTTTTCTTTTAAATTTTCTTTCAATTAACCTCAATCACGTAGCCACGTCCGTCCACCATCTAAATTTCAGGCTCTACTCGCCTCCTGAGCTAGCCGGCAACACAAGCCCAGGTAGGTGCGACAAACCGTCGGAGTTACACAATAAGGGTCCCAACAAACAGCTCCGTATTCCATCAACGGACGAACTAGAGATAAATAAGCTAATCCTCTCGCTTGCACAGTACTCTTTTTTAGTATTCGCATAGTAAAATGCAAGGACCTCCAGGCTTTCCCTACGACACAATTTACCTGATTTTCCCAACTCAATATGCCATCAAAAAGTATCCCCAGGTACTTACAAGACACGACTCGAAATGTTTTCGTTGCCTAAACGGTATTGAGTTTCATTATATTTGCGGCCCCTACCAAACGTGATGGTTTTGCTTTTCGAACTATTTATTTTCATGCCATTTTCTTTCGCCCAAAAATGAAATCTGTCTAAATCACAATCATTTGTTGAGGCTGTGCAAGCCGCTTAGTGCTAGAGGAGATAATACAATCTTGCAGAAATCGATTGCAATGTAATATAATATCAAACGTGAATGGTTCAAGGTCTAACGTTTGCCTTGAATGTCTTTTACCACTTTGTTGTGGCTGTACAAGCCGCTTAGTGCTAGAGGAGATAATACAATCTTGCAGAAATCGATTGCAATGTAATATAATATCAAACGTGAATGGTTCAAGGTCTAACGTTTGCCTTGAATGTCTTTTACCACTTTGTTGTGGCTGTACAAGCCGCTTAGTGCTAAGGAGATAATACGATCTTGCAGAAAGCAATTGTAATGTAATAAAGTAACATACATAAAGGATTAAGGATTTCTAAGTTTGTTTATAACGTTTGCCTTAAATGTCTTTTACCTCTGTGTTGTGGCTGTACAAGCCGCTTAGTGCTATAGGAGATAATACAATCTTGCAGAAAGCAATTGTAATGTAATAAAGTAACATACATAAAGGATTAAGGATTTCTAAGTTTGTTTATAACGTTTGCCTTAAATGTCTTTTACCTCTGTGTTGTGGCTGTACATGCCGCTTAGTGCTAGAGGAGATAATACGATCTTGCAGAAAGCAATTGTAATGTAATAAAGTTACATACATAAAGGATTAAGGATTTCTAAGTTTGTTTATAACGTTTGCCTTGAATGTCTTTTACCTCTGTGTTGTGGCTGTGCAAGCCGCTTAGTGCTAGAGGAGATAATACAATCTTTCAGAAAGCAATTGTAATGTAATAAAGTAACATACATAAATGATTAAAGATTTCTAAGTTTGTTTATAACGTTTGCCTTGAATGTCTTTTACCTCTGTGTTGTGGCTGTACAAGCCGCTTAGTGCTAGAGGAGATAATACAATCTTTCAGAAAGCAATTGTAATGTAATAAAGTAACATACATAAAGATTAAGGATTTCTAAGTTTGTTTATAACGTTTCCTTGAATGTCTTTTACCCTTTGTTGTGGCTGTGCAAACCGCTTGGTGCTAGAGGAGATTATACAGTCCTGCAGAAATCGTTTGCAAAGTAATGTAATATAAGACCATACGCGAACGGTTCAAGGTGTAACGTTTGCCTTGAATGTCTTTTACCACTTTGTTGTAGCTGTGAAAGGCGCTTGGTGCTAGAGGAGATAATACAGTCTTGCAGAAATCGTTTGCAAAGTAATGTAATATACGCGAGTGGTTCAAGGCCTTGCATGTCAGGCGTCGTCGCTGGGCGCGAGCGCGAGGCGTCGCCGCGCACGCCGTACAGGTGCTTGAGGTGGGGCCGAGGCCACAGCGCCAGGAAGGCCAGCACCAGCCCGCCGCCCCGACGCCGTGTCCCAGGATCACCACCAGCGTCGCCCACACCAGCAGGAGCACCACGCGCGTGTACACGAAGGCGCTCAGCAGCGTGCCCCGCCTGGTGCGGCATTCAACACCTCCTTAACCCGTGAACTGACAAATAAAGTTCTCCGACTCCGGTGGCCGCTCGTGGGTATTGAATTGAATTGAATTTGCCTAATTTTACGTGGCGAAACTCAGGCCAAGAGGCCTGCTCTTCCGTCTGACCACGCAAATTTCGTTACACTCCTTTCACCAATCATGGGAGAAAGAAGGTATTTCTTGGGCGACGAAACAGGCGATTTGAATTTAGCTCAGAGGCGTCGTTTAGGCTTGAGGATCTTTTACATGCAGTAAATGTACTAACATGGGACAGCCGGCTTTACTTCCCCTCCGAAGGAAGGCGTACGAAGGATTTTTTCGCCCTTAAAAATCCACGGCTGCGATCGGGTTTGAACCCGCAAACTTGGGTATAGCAGTCCGATACGCTAACCGCTACACCATCGCCGCCAAATTTGGGTATTCGCATGTGCACACCCGAGTAACTGCTGTGCAATGTTTATTAAACATTTCTTAACGCGAAGGCAATACAAGACCTCTCAGAGCGTTTCCGAAACGTGGTATTTCAAAACACGCGCCTTTCGGATGTCGCGACTGACAGTCAGCCGCCAATGCCCCTCGTGACAGCAGGCTAGAGAACACTCGGGAAATGCGAGCGAGTAGCCGGGGTCGCTGGCTCCCGCGGGGCTGAAGGGGAAAGAGGGGGAACATGGTGGCTTACGGGCGGTGGGAGCACACTCCGGACCGTGCGGATGTTACTGCGCAGGCGCGACCTCTGGGAGTGCCTTGACATGTCGTGAAGATATAACACTCGGCTAGCACAAGTATTTAAGAGAAGTAAGTGTGGCATTTATGGAAGAAAGTGTGAGATATCATTACACTTAAATGATTTCTCACCCCTTCCAAAGCAATTCTTCGCTAGCGCGCGAAACGCAAACGCTTTGCCGTGCAGTGTTGCATTCATAAGTATTGTGTTAATTGAATGTTATTTGCACATTTTAAAGGGAGTTGCAATTACAAATCCATTCCTAAGCATGTGAAAAATATATTGTGTAAACGTATGTAGGAGGCTACTTTTTAATGCGTTTTGAAAAACCGATGTTAGAGTGTTCGTTTTTTTATGAAGTGTGTGAACTGACAATGAATAGCGTCGAAAATATTAAAATAACATCAGTGTAAAAGTCACAGACAAAATTGCTGAAAAGAAACAGCATTTACTGAAGCGGCACAGACTTTGTGTTCCGTCAGTCAGTGTAGACGGCAAACTATCCAGATTTTTTGAGTATTGGGTATAGAAACTTGTACTTTTAAGCTTAAATTTGTACAGCGAGTTTATGATAAATACTCCATAGCAAAAGTGCGAGTAAAAAAGTTTCGAATAAATGTGTTTCTTGACACCCTTTGAAAAACGTTCTGAAAGTGTCGAATCATGCGGTAACGCGACACGAGTACTAAATATTTCGGATGTATGTATGGGCATGTGTGTGTGAGTGTGTGAGTGTGTGTAAGTGAGAGAGAGGAGAGGGTAGGAGGAAGGGAGAGAGAAGAGAGGCGTTGCACACCCTAATAGTATGACCACGAGCCGCCACTGTTCTACTCGCATTGTATAATGCTGTCATTTGATAGTTCCAACCGGTTGCATAATGATACTCATTACGATACAGATTTCATTATCATACAGGCTCTTGCCCAATCACAGAGAAGCTTACAAACCAAGTATTGAGACTTCATTAATCTTTGAGAATCGTTCTAGTAAATGTTTTGTTCGATTGTGTACATTAAAATTGCATTTAATGTTATATTATGTTTATCAGTTTTAATTTGATTATGAGTAATTTATGTGTGGAATATTATATAAAATAAATTGGATCGTAATTTCACTTTGATCGTACTTGACTAGCGTAGTGGTAGTCGTAGAGGGAACATTTGACTGACGTTAAAAGCAGAACGCAAGCTATTGTGAGTTGTAGATTGCTGCCGTGTGTTTGTTCTTTAAATCCGGCCAATTCTTTAGTTTAAAATGTCTAGTGAATCAGAGGAGGTGTTTGCACCTTAAGAAATAAGAGAAAAAGCGAAAATGGTGACTTCGGAATTATTCTAAGAGCAATAATTTTTGTTATCTCTCGCACTGGTAAACCAAAGCCACCTGCGGTAGGAAGTGTAGTTGTCCGCTATGTGGCCTTGGCTGAATCCTGGATGTCAACTGCCACGAAAGAATTCAATGTAAAAGTTTAACTTGACAAGTTTGACTTAAATTCGTAGAAAAAGTACCGTATGAAACTCGATGTAATGGGTATGACTACATTCGCTCGTACCTCGCTCGTATCGTAATATCGCACTCGTACATTAATACCCATCATTACATCATCGTTTCATAATGTACTATTGTTCGCATTTAGAGCCAACACCCCCTGAATATAGAAAGCCTCAACACAGGTCGTGACGTAGTGTCATGGCGCCCAGAGAAGTCCTAGGCAACAGCGTGATTTGCACATGGTCAGTTGCTCATGTGTGTTGTTGTGTTGTAATTCGACAGCTGTGAAGATTCTAGGACGTACATTCCAATCGGTGAAGATAGTCAGAAATAATTTTAAGATTTGGAGCCAGCGTATCAGTGATGCTTCTTCTAAAATGCCATATGGATGTGCTATATCAAACTGCCGTGCGCTGCCATGAATATTACAAGGAGGGTCCAAAGCTCATATATTTGTTTTCCCAAAATATAATGAAATGCGATGGAAATGGCTTGCTGAACATTGACGAAAATTCAACCCTTCAATAACATCCAAGGTAAGTTAAGTATTCATTTTATTCGTAGTCATTTTGTTGCGGAAAACTTTTTAGAATGATTTGCAACGTGTTTCATACATTATAATATTCATTTTTAATTAGTTAGACCAAGTTATAAATCAACTTATTACAGTGAGTTTACTCTTAAAACATTACACAGTTCAAATAATAAGTCTTCCTTCAACAAACATTTAAATAATTTCAAATAGTTTTAGGTCATGTATTATATCAGGAGATAATTAAGATTTAATTCCGTTCAAATGAATTTTTAATCCGTTATTGCTAAATGCGATGGTTGTTTTATTATGGTACTTTGAGAATGATCTACGTGATATTTATATTCTTTTGTTGTTAATTATTTACTTGTATTACACATGTTCTCATTTTATGCAATATTTTACAGGTTTGTTATCGCTACTTTCACGAGATATATTGTGGAAAACAGTTGCGTATGATCCGACTGATGAAAAATTATTTTCTAAATTCAGTGTCTCTCAATTAAAAAGCCCACGGTGTCTTCCATATTCCTTGACTGGCCAACTAATTTTCCTAGAAAAGAAACAAGGCGAGAAACTCCGGCAGAAAAGAAAAGAAGACTGAAGAACTCCCAACCTGCTGCTGTTATTTCGCAGCAAGTTTATAACCCACAGTTTTCTTGTATAGCGTTGGAAGATCTGATGAATAATTTGAGGAAAGTTGCAGTGACTAGTTGGGACAATTGTTAAACAAAGTGATGATTGTGCTTCCCTTTTAAAGCTAATGAGGAAACCTAATCTAGTGATTTCCTTTTCTGTAGTTGTAAATATTGCTTTGAATTTTAGTTTATACAGAAAAAATGCTCTTGTGACGAAATTAAGAAATCAAGATTTTCCAAGAAACATTAACAATATTCATTTAATTTCAGGTATTTGGATTTGTTTTTGATTGGAATATTTTTTATACAAGACGACTGTGTGTCTGCAAATGTATCAGGAATTTAATACTCTTTACGTGGTAGAGCAGATGACTGAAAATAAAAGTTATTATAAATTTTTAATCGAAAAAATTAACTAAATATTGTTCATAAAAACGTAATAATTTTAGCTTCATCTTAATTATATTTTGCTACCTTTTATTTCATCATATGACTGTCGGATATTGAAATACCATGCATATATTGGCTGTGGATGTACCGATGAAGTTATAGATACATTGCTTTTTCAGCATGAAAAGTATTTAAATGAATCCGTGCTTTTTGATGGTATTTGCCCTAGTGGACATTATTAAGAACACATAATTAAGATTTTTTAAAAATTGCATCAAGTATATCAAAGACCAAATACTTTGTAAAATTGTTGAAAGTTGACAAATTTGATTGAATAATTTATAATTTGATAATGTTGTATATATGTTAATGTATTAATAAATTTGACTGAACTCTTTGCACATACATTATGATTTATGTATAACCTACTACCTTTACTATGTTTTCATTATATTCATTGTAATAATTTTAAATACTTTGAGATGTAAAGTATCTGCCTTATGTTCTTGAGATCTGTCTTAAAAACTTGAAGGTAAGTGTATTTAAAACGAATTTCTTATGGATTCTTAAAATAAATATAGTACTTAATTTCAATGATGTGAACATTAAATGGAGACTTTATTCTATTGTTGTAATACTTTTCCAGAAAAGTAAATTCAAATGAAGTAAGGTTTTCTAGTGTAACTGCGAACTGCGCAGCTGCCCGACGTTCGGACTACTATGATGACGTCACAAATCAGTGTGGAGGCTCTCTATATTCAGAGGGTGATGGTAGAGCTCGCTCGTTGTTGTCGCGTTCGTGCGCGCAGTCATTGTTGGAGCTGTTTGGCAGCATGATTTTGCAACTTTTACTGCCAATAAATTGTTATGTTGCTAAATTATACTATTAGAGTGCTCCAAAGCGCTCCAATGCTCTTTTTTTATAAGAAGAAGCAAGACCGTTAGACTGTAGCTGCATATGCCCCGTCAGCTTCGGTGCGGACCAACCACCGTTTGCTTTACACCGGCCTCTCCCTCCGACTTATCCACAAGCATATAGCAGCTAAGCACGGTTTTAGTTGAAGACTCGAACCGACGCAAGTCATACGTACACCCTGGCCAGGAGTCTGCAATGCCTTAGCGATCCCGACTAAATCGACATCTGGCGTTCAGGAATGAAGAAATCTGCTTATATGTTTCATTTAGGTTGTTAACATCTATTGAAGAAACAAAATCCACAAATTATATTACACAATGTTAAGCAACAATGAAAAAGATCTGAGATACCCAATTGGAGATCATGACAGTTAGTGGGTTAAGGACAGCTTACACGGTACAGTTTTCGTGCAGTTTCTCATGCAGTGCCTGAAATAAACTTTAAAAAGCAAAACTAGTACAAAAGTAGTATAGGAATAGCAAAACGTAAAAAAACGGTAAAAAATAGAATTAGTAAAAATAGTATAAAAGCCTAAATTCGCGCATACACGATCTGAACATTTTCAGTATTAAATTGTAAGTTGAAATTTTGGATAAATGTTGTGAAATTTTGGATGAATCGACACAGCACGCCGCTAGTGAGTCTACTGGAAAACAACTGAATTGCGCCGTCTGAGGCTGTATTGCTGTGAGAGAGTTAGGCTGTGAACTTTATTAAGTAGTGATTGACCATAAGGACCCTTGAGAAGAAAATAGGAAGGCATGGATAGGGTAGGATGTAGTATATCAAAATATCACTTCATACAAATGCACCTTGACACACCTAATCTCAAAAGGAAATGCAGTCTGCACTGCACGTTTTCTGTACATCCGATCTGTATGAAATCTTCACAGTGTATACCGGCCTTTAAGGGTAATTGTCTACCACAGAATGCTGAAAATTGTGAACTTTCGTGTTTTTCAATTTTTCTTGGGTCGTATATTTTGTTTTATTCTCTTTTAAATGCTTCAAACAATTTTTTTCTACGTTTCTTAGTTTTTGAGTAACTATTTTTTTTTAAGGCAACTTTCTCAACTGTCAAGCCATAAGTTAGTGAACTTCACTGAAATATACAATTGTAATTAATTTAAAAGAAGAATTATCAAAATATTTTAATTATATTATAATAATTAATAATATTTTAATTAATTATAAAAATGTGTGGTTGAGTTATGATGTCTGAAGTATAAACCTACATTTTGGCGAATTATTTATAAACAAATAGAGAATTTTAAAAAATATTTGGTCTCTAAAAGCGTAAAGAAATCAAATACACAAGGAAAAAAGAAATAGACACAAAATTCTTAATTTTTATTTTGCAGTGAGACAGCTACCTTAAAAATTATTTAATTCTGAATTTTTCAAAACATAAAGTAAAATAACGTGTAATAATTGTGATGCATGATTAAACTATACCCAAAAAATTTGCATAACGGAATGATGTGTTTCAAATCATTAGATAATATTTATAATATGGAATGTTGCTGGTTGATGCGATTCAATTTTATAATATACAATTCAATAAAACATTAAAATAACAGTTTTAGTTTGTAGTATTTTTTAAATGTAATTATAAATTCGTTATTCTTATTTAATTTTATGTTTATGTTTAAATTTTCGGTTTAAATAATGTTATTATGAAACACTAAGAAATGCTTCCAAAATATTTAAAAATACTAACTACAATGTGAATTGATAGGACTTCCTTTAAATTTCAGCATGAAAATTGGGGAAGGGGTTAATCTGTGAAAGCGAGAATAGGGGGCTCCCAAATTAACTCCTACTGAAACTAGGCCCAAGCGCCCCCAGTGCTGTTAAAACAGCGCTGCACCACGGTTGCCACATATGCGCAAGCTCTTTCCCCACCACTACTACGGAATTTCCCCAAACAACCTCTCCAAAGAAATCAAATTCCCCAACTTTGAAACTGAAAATATCCTCCAAATTAACTGCAGTCAACTGTTGAAAAAATATGAAAACAAATTCACAACTATTTATGCATATTGACCATTGTAGAAATCACGACCGTTAATAAGTAGTAGGATATGGATCACGGGATCGGTCAATTAATGAAATACATTAGTTTGCCAACTTTTCGGAACATTTAATTCCTTCATCAGGGCTACAAAAACACAATCACATGGAATAAAGACAACTTGTCCGAACAACAACATTAGAAATCACACAAAATATGCCATTTATCATCATACATGAAGAAAAATAAATAAATTAATTAAATAAATAAATAAATAAATAAATAAATAAATAAATAAATTAAATAAATAAATAAATAAATAAATAAATAAAAAATAAATAAATAAATAAATAAATAAATAAATAAATAAATAAATAAATAAATAAATTCTATACTGATGTTTGACCAGGTTGTGTATTAGTACTTGGCTTATATATATATATATATATATATATATATATATATATATATATATATATATAATATAACAATCTAAGATCCCCACGAAAATTTAGAGGCAAAGAACAAACATAACAAGGAATGGCATGAGTAGGATATGGAAAAACAGAAGAAAGCGGTGTCGCGCACTAATAATTTTTTTATAAATTAAAGAAGACGCGACAAAATCCCGATTTGGACAGTACGAATCAATAGCATTCATTTAGAGGAACATTTCAAAAGTTATCCGAAGCAAATCGCATTAGGGGTTTAAAAGATATGAGTGATTTTGAAAGTACACTTTTGACGATATTAGAAATTTACAGCCATTGTTATCATAAGAAAGGTAATGTAAAGGAGCGGGTTTTTCCTAAAAATTAAGAAAACGCGTAAAGCGATTGAAATGAAACTTTCGGGATTAACAAAGGAAATCACGCGGAAAATTATGACATTACTCGCAAATCTGAAAATATCGAGGAGCTGCAGCAGAGATGCAAATTGAAATTGTATATTTGGAATTTTTACGAGAGAACAATGATGCGTCGCGCTGACGTCACAACTACGTCAAGGCGCCGAGCGACGGAAATTAAGCAATTTTGGCGTTAATAAACATTAGGAAATCGTAAAAGAAATAGTAATAATACGTAAATTGATAATTAAAAGTATTAATAAAGAGAAATAGCCTGAAAGGACAGAATTAAGTAAAATGGTATGATATTTTTGGTAAAGACACGTAAGCGATCGGTAAATGTTCCAGAAAAAAAAGTTGAAGACACAACGCAACAATAACCAGGGGGATGATGTGTAGCGAGATCGAAGTCAGACGTGGGGAACAACGCTCCGAAAAAAGAAAAAAATTTAGTATGCAATTGTGCGAGAAACACGGTGAACATGAATGGATATAGTGAGTTTAGGCAATGATGTTCGTAATAACAATGCGTAACGTGGAAATATTTTATGTGTCGCAGTATATTCAATAATAGGACATTTTGGAGGAAATATAGCACGCGATAGACAGATAATCGTGTTACTAGTTGCGTAATGAAAATAGGATGATAGGGGAATGAAAGGACATGCTAAGAAGATATTAGCGAGTTCAAGAAATTTTTGGTAATGTGTGGGGTGATGGAGAAGTGCTGCGGGATGATGGATTTGGAGGATGCTGCATAATATACAGCGAGGACGGCGCGCAACAATGGTTTGTTGTAAAATGCCATCCTTTTCCCTATTTTGTCATTTCCATATTAAGCCTGTAATATATCTTTTTCTTCAAAACCCTCGTCCTCCATCTCTTATTGTATATGTCCTCTTGTAATTGATAACAATACAATACATCTTTGCAAAAAATAAACATTCTTATTTAACGTTTTACCGAATAGAGACGTACACCCGTGTCAGTAGCATAGAATATCAAGAAATTAGTTTAATTCACAGTTGAGATTCTACAGCTTGAACAGGTGGGGTAAATCGAGAAGCGAGAATCAGCAAAAATTTAATAGAATATTTAAGAAGATCTCATCTTATAGAATGTGTGAAGTGTTTCTTTGAGCTTTCGGAAAAAAAATTTCAGTATTCAAGGTCCTAAAATGCTTCGTTTAGGAGTTATTTAACGATATAGATTAAAAAAATAGACCCCCGATTGCGAGTTGCATTTGATATGAATATTCGAACGTTTTTTCAACATATCCTTCATATTTTCAAAGTCAAAGTGTTTCACCTTTAAATTTCTCTTTCGTTGGAGACCTCATTCCTAAAGATTGTATGTGAGAACGCACCTGAGGATGATGCCGACGAGCGCGAAGACGCTGAAGACGCCGTCAGGATGCCCACGACGAGCAGAAAGAGGCCGATGGGGTGCGCGCGCAGCGGGCCCGAGCTGTCGAAGTACACGCCCGCGACCACGTCAGCACCGCGTCCGCCGCAGGCACGCCACGCTCGTCAGCAGCGCCCCCGCGCGCAGCGGCACCACCAGGCAGCACCTGCGGCACGCGCACGCCGCACGTCCACGCCCAGCACATTCACGCACGGCCACTCTCAGCACCTGCGGCACGCGCACGCCGCACGTCCACGCCCAGCACATTCACGCACGGCCACTCTCAGCACATGCGGCACGCGCTCGCCGCACGTCCACGCCCAGCACATTCACGCACGGCCACTCTCAGCACATGCGGCACGCGCTCGCTGCACGTCCCAGCACATTCGCCGCACTCTCGCACTCGCGCACGCCACTCCCGCGCACTGCGGCAGCGCCCGCACTCGCCGCACGTCCCGCCCAGCACATTCACGCACACGCTCTCGGCACCTGCGGCACGCGCACGCGCACGTCCACGCCCAGCACATTCACGCAGGCCCTCGCACCTGCGCGCGCGCACGCACGTCCACGCCAGCACATTCACGCGCCACTCTCGCACCTGCGGCCGCGCTCGCTGCACGTCCACGCCAGCACATTCACGCGCACTCTCAGCACATCGGCACGCGCTCGCGCACGTCCCGCCAGCACATTCACGCACGCCTCTCAGCACATGCGGCACGCGCTCGCTGCACGTCCACGCTCAGCACATTCACGCACGTCCACTCTCAGCACCTGCGACACGCGCTCGCTGCACGCCCATGCTCAGCACATTCACGCACGTCCACTCTCAGCACATGAGGCACGCTGCACGTCCACGCCCAGCACATTCACGCACGTCCACTCTCAGCACCTGCGGCACGCGCACGCTGCACGTCCACGCTCAGCACATTCACGCACGTCCACTCTCAGCACCTGCGGCCGCGCACGCTGCACATCCACACTCTGCACCTGATGCACCGCACGCTGCACATCCACACTCTGCACCTGATGCACGCACTTCACGTCCACGCTCAGCACCTGCGCGCCCGCCGCACATTACTTCTCGCGTAGTTCTGTGTGAAAGGACGCGTGAGAAAGTACGGCTCGTTCCTTTCTGAAAGCGCCTTATCCGTGTTCGAGTGCAAAGCGATGCGCGTACTTGAGGTGCCTGATGGCGGCGTCGGGGTGCTCCTTGATGGACGAGGTCGGGGGCGAGGGCGAGGGCGGGGGCGAGGGCGCGGGCGCGGGCGCGGGCGACGCCTGCCTCTCCCCCTCCTTCTCCTTTCCTTCTCCTTCTCCTGCCCCTCGGCGCCCGCTGCGCCCGCCGCGCCTGCCCTGTCGCTCACACGCGCGCGCCCAGGGCTTCGACCACTGCGCTCGTTCACAATGTAGAATTAAATGCACCGTAACTAAGGCATCATTCACAATGCAAACTTAGAGGTCAACGTAAAGTAACTAAGGCGTCATTCACAATGCAGACTTAAACGCACCGTAACTAAGGCATCATTCACAATGCAAACTTAAACGTCAACCTAAAGTAACTAAGGCATCATTCACAATGCAAAAGGCGTCATTCACAATGCAGACTTAAACGCACCGTAACTAAGGCATCATTCACAATGCAAACTTATAGGTCAACCTAAAGTAACTAAGGCATCATTCACAATGCAAACTTAGAGGCACCGTAACTAAGGCATCATTCACAATGCAAACTTAGAAATCACAATGCAAACTTAAACGCACCGTAACTAAGGCTTCATTCACAATACAAACTTAAACGTAAAGTAACAAAGGCATCGTTCACAATGCAAACTTAAACGTAAAGTAACTAAGACCTCGTTCACAATGCAAACATTAACGCATCGTAACTGACGCCTTATTCACAATGCAAACATAAACGTAAACGTAATATAGCCGAAAAATCTAGAAATAAGGTATTAGGCGAGACCATTCACAACACCTTGTCGTAACAGTAAACTAAATCTGTAAACTTAAAAGAGTTCACAAGCACTAAGCTTTTACGTTAAGTTTACGACGGATTTCTACCGAAGACCAATCAGAGTGTAGCATGAAAGAAACAAATGCACAACAAAATCTGCTAGCAGTATCTGGAAGGTCGAATTCAGATTGTGTTCAGTTTGTTTGTGGTTATGTCATTTCATTATTGTAATGTAGAGAACTAGTTTTGAGAACGGTTTTGATGCGTTTTGTTAATCCAAAGTGAGAATTTGGGCCAATTTTCTTGTGATTTTAACTTGACATGGCGAATAAAATAATCATGTTGTACAAATTTCTCGTTGACTTGGAACAAGACAATTATTGGTTCAGGCGAAACTTATGTTCCAGCGTGCGTTCATTGTGAATGCTTGTTTTTACGTGCACATTTTACTGCTAGGTTTGCAGCATTAAGTTACGTTTAAGTTTGCATTGTGATGAGGCCTACGCAAGTACTCTCATACCTAGCGCCACACGAGACAATTTGAGTTTTCTTATCCTCACTTTCTAAATAATACTGATGTCAACAAATACTTGATATGTAAGTTAACAATTACAGCTGAAGTGATGTTATGTACTCGTAATTACTGGTGCAAGGGCAAGTGGTGTAATATACTCATAGTTATATATCCCCCATGCTTGTTAAGATTCCACTTTTCAGTAAAGGTCTTCATGTTTTCCCTTCTCATGTTTATTGTACAGTTTTCTATATCGTTGTGCCAAGTAGAACGTTTTTGCACGGATGAATACGTGTCATGCGAAAATACTAAACAAGAATTCTGTTAGTGACTTCAGTTTCCATATCAGGAAAGCCAAATTAGTTCCAGACATTTTAAAATAATCAATTATGGTTACTCTGTACTAAACATTCACATATAAGTTTTAAAGAACAAGAATCGAACGACGTGAAACGATATTTTGGGGGTCTTTGATTTTGATCATAGTGCATTTGGTGATTTTTTTGGATATAAATTTCCTACAGTTCTTCCTTTTGTGTAATGTAATTGCAAGGATTCGACAAGTTTGTATTACTTCAACATTACTTTCAGACGCCACTCTCGACATGATCTCCATATCTTCTTTTTTAAGTTCTAGATTTCAATATTATATTAAACTTGTCACAGGACATCCTGAAAGACTTGAAAAATGTATATATTCACGTCTGAAATAAATGTTCAAAAATACCTTTGCGAAACTACTCACATAGTTTTTATTAAGGGTAAATTCGCGACTCCCGCTGGCGTCTCTATAGTGCAGAATCCATTGGTGGATGTAAAGTCAGAAGATTTAGAGAGAAGCACATTCATTTGCGCTATCGACTCCGCCTTTTTGTATCCATTTGCCACGAGAGTTAGAACTGTGCGGTATAGTGTGAGTTGTAAACCACTAACCCGTTTAAAAGCAATATTAATAAAACCGAAAACCTCCTAAATTAACTTCTGCTGTATATTGATACAGAAGAACAGTCACAGTATGATTTTATTGAGCTTGGCTTCTGTTCACTACAAAACTGCATTAGCAACGTCCTGGTCGGCAAACGTTGATGTTTGTGATCGCCTGCAGCTGAACACGACATATTCGCAAAACGTATATCCGGAACGTGTGTAAACTCTTGCAAATCGCCTAGCCCAAAGTCAAATAACTTTCATTTCCATTTCAAAGGGAACTGAATGTGAAATGCTCGAGCATCAATGCTGTCGACCGCACGCCCCCATGCCATTTGGATCTCTCAGCAGAGATGAAGTTATGGGGCGTCAGCAGAGGAGACCCTCTCGAGGTAGTCTGAGAGGTTTGATGATTACAATTTTGGAATTTCCTCTATTGTAAGAGATGGTGTATTTTAGCAATTGCTAAAAACGCGAAATGTTACCAAACGCTGAAACAATTAGTAAGTGTTTGTTTGACGGTCGCTGCAGTATATTTGTCAAGCTATTCAATCTGCGATAAAAAGCGAAACCGATCGCAAAATGCGAAATCACGTACAAAGGGCGAAATGGTCGTGAATCTACATATAATTGCTAAATTGCATTTTATGGTTTCCTTCGTGTTTGCTCTCTAACTAGGAATGCGACATCGACAACATCCCTTTGGTGTTTGAAAACATTTAATTGGTGAGTGGCCGTTTATTAATGTATAATTAAGATTTAACTGACAAAAGCAAGAAAACGAATAAAAAGAATTATTTAAAAAATGATCCTGAAAGCTTGAGCGCTAAGGACCATCTCACGGGGCCTCAGCTTCCTCTTCGCTCTACGAAAAAGGAGACTGGAAAAAGAGTCTATGGCGCACACATCACGTATGCTTTTATTTTTGTTCAAGTTATATGGGGAAATATTAAATTAGTTCCCCTTATTTCCTGATTTTAATGAGAAAATCTAAAAAAAGCATCAAAATATTTTTTATCTCAGAGAGTCCTCTCTTAACAATAATTTTCTCAATGTATGCCACAAAATGCTAAATCTTCACTTTTATATTGCTATAAAATGCTATACCCTTCTTTTCAAAATGCGATTTATTTAAAATTTAAAGTGCTAAATTCTACCATCACTCTCTATTGTTTGTTTTGAAAATGCGATTTCCGTGTAGTGTTTACGTCAATGAGGGAAATGATTCAAAATGAGTAGTGCCGAAGTCCTCCAGAACAATTGCTTACGAATAGAGGTACGAAATACTACTTCTCATAAGCAATTGCTTCTTTTCATATGAATAAAAGGTTTCGCGAAGATTTACTTATCTCTCTGCGTAATTGCTCACTAAGTGGTCTGTTACGATCGGTCGATTTTCATCCGTTTTGTTTGTGTACGTTATCGCGTGCTTGCTGGTGACGGCCGTGTTAGGTCAAGTGGTACGGTTTATTTATTTTTTTATTTATTTTACGTCAAAAAAAAGTTAAAAAACTGCGTATGACGTGCTATGGGGAAAAGTGAATTGTGTGCACATTTTCAAAATTCTGTGATCCTTACACTAAGTCATATACTACTCAAATTTTGAATTTTGAAAGGGAGAAAAAAAACCAAAAAACTCCCATGTAATAAAATCTATTTTCAAGGATAAATAAGCAATAAATTTTGGCGCTATTACTTCCTGCCGCGACAACATGCAAACGCGCATTGTCGGGAAAACGGTTGAAGTCTTCCATCATTCATTCACTCACTACCCAAATCAAAACTAGTCACAACAGTCGTGTACATCCGTTCTTGGACCATTCATTGTGGATTGAGTCACAGAGATTGCTCCGAAAATTGAAAGTAAATACTTCGCACTAGAAGCAAATTCTCGATTTTATTCATACGAAAAGTAAGGAATTCCTCATCGCCAGAGCAGTCCCTCGCTGAAGCAGCAATTGAACAAAATGAGAGCGATTACTCACATCCTTTATTCATACTGTGTGTCGCAATTGCTTTGAAAACCGAGAATGAAGTAACAGCTCAATTTTACTTTCGCGCTACGGAATAGAGAGAAAGTTATGCAATGCTGCGCGAAAAAAGGTATTTTTGCCAGAAAAACTCTTATTACAGAGCCAATCAGTAGCCGCCCCCCCACCACAGTCCCGCTGGTACAAATATCCTCGCGGACCGGGCACTTCCGTCAGTCACCGGGGAACCTTCAAGGAGGAATCTTCGTCCGAGACCACATCGCCACTGAGAATGTCTGCCGTAGTTGCGGACGAAACGTCTGGAAATATGTTTTCCAATGGACCACGGCCCTTCAGCCCGGAAGAAATCTTTGACTCTTATTACAGAGTTCTGGAAAAAACGTGGATAAGTCCAGTTGCCAAATTTAAAAAAAAAATTCTTTAATATATGATGCAGCTACAAACCGTGTTTTGTGGGTTATTGATACCAAAAGATCGAATAACGGCAAAATGCCTGTCCGTCCGTCTGCGAACAACGCTAACGTCTAAATCGCTCAATCGAATTTCTTCAAAATTGATATCCCTCAATCGATCTAACCGATATCGCGGTCCCTTGATACTTTAATTTTTGGGGGGTATTTTTACATTAGGCCCTTGGGACATATTCAATATTTCAAAAACATGGCTCCAACGTGACTGACGTGTAAAGGACGATTAAGAAAATGATGCAGTTCTCATGTTCATTAAAAGTCTGATTTTCGAAAATTGCTAACAATTAATTTTTTTTGAGTCTTCCTACAATTAAAATATTACAATAACGAATTGATAATATTAAAATTTTTCCCTTCTGAAATATTTATCTTAAAGAAAATATTGAAATAATGTCATGTACAATTTTTCAAAACTGTCAGTCCTTTTCGCGAAATGTTGCGTGTAAACACGTGCGAGAAAGTGCGTGCCGTTGGCGTGGCTGCTCACGTGTCGTCGGGCTGCGGCCGCCCGCGCCCCGCCGCCTCGGCCTCCAGCACCCACCGCTCGAACAGCCGATCTCCGAGAGCGGCTGCGGTAGGGGCTGTACAGCGGCGGGAGGGCACCGGGCAACGCCCCCTCCCTGCTCGCCCCCCCGCCGGCGGCCGACAGCAGCGCGGCGTTCCACGACGGCCGCTGCACCAACGAGCCACGAGATACTTCATAGAGTGGCTGAAGAGCGCTCATCTTTCCAGCAAATTGAAAACAATTTTCAGAGCTAACCCCCCCCCCGTCAGCGGCCGACAGCAGCGCGGCGTTCCCCGACGGCCGCCGCACCAACGAGCCACGAGATACTTCATGAGTGGCTGAAGAGCGCTCATCTTTCCAGCAAATTGAAGACAATTTTCAGAGCTACCCCCCCCCTGGCAGCGGCCGACAGCAGCGCGGCGTTCCACGACGGCCGCTGCACCAACGAGCCACGAGATACTTCATAGAGTGGCTGAAGAGCGCTCATCTTTCCAGCAAATTGAAAACAATTTTCAGAGCTAACCCCCCCCGTCAGCGGCCGACAGCAGCGCGGCGTTCCACGACGGCCGCTGCACCAACGAGCCACGAGATACTCAAAGTGGCTGAAGAGCGCTCATCTTTCCAGCAAATTGAAAACAATTTTCAGAGCTAACCCCGTCAGCGGCCGACAGCAGCGCGGCGTTCCACGACGGCCGCTGCACCAACGAGCCACGAGATACTTCAAGAGTGGCTGAAGAGCGCTCATCTTTCCAGCAAATTGAAAACAATTTTCAGAGCTAACCCCCCCCCGTCAGCGGCCGACAGCAGCGCGGCGTTCCACGACGGCCGCTGCACCAACGAGCCACGAGATACTTCATAGAGTGGCTGAAGAGCGGTCATCTTTCCAGCAACTTGAAGACAATTTTCAGAGCTACCCCTGGCAGCGGCCGACAGCAGCGCGGCGTTCCACGACGACCGCTGCACCAACGAGCCACGAGATACTTCATAGAGTGGCTGAAGAGCGCTCATCTTTCCAGCAAATTGAAAACAATTTTCAGAGCTAACCCCCCCCGTCAGCGGCCGACAGCAGCGCGGCGTTCCACGACGGCCGCTGCACCAACGAGCCACGAGATACTTCATAGAGTGGCTGAAGAGCGCTCATCTTTCCAGCAAATTGAAGACAATTTTCAGAGCTAACCCCGGCAGCGGCCGACAGCAGCGCGGCGTTCCACGACGGCCGCTGCACCAACGAGCCACGAGATACTTCATGAGTGGCTGAAGAGCGCTCATCTTTCCAGCAAATTGAAGACAATTTTCAGAGCTAACCCCGGCAGCGGCCGACAGCAGCGCGGCGTTCCACGACGGCCGCTGCACCAACGAGCCACGAGATACTTCATAGAGTGGCTGAAGAGCGCTCATCTTTCCAGCAAATTGAAGACAATTTTCAGAGCTAAACCCTCCCCCCGGCAGCGGCCGACAGCAGCGCGGCGTTCCACGACGGCCGCTGCACCAACGAGCCACGAGATACTTCATGAGTGGCTGAAGAGCGGTCATCTTTCCAGCAAATTGAAGACAATTTTCAGAGCTAAACCCTCCCCCCGGCAGCGGCCGACAGCAGCGCGGCGTTCCACGACGGCCGCTGCACCAACGAGCCACGAGATACTTCATAGAGTGGCTGAAGAGCGGTCATCTTTCCAGCAAATTGAAGACAATTTTCAGAGCTAACCCCCCCCCGTCAGCGGCCGACAGCAGCGCGGCGTTCCACGACGGCCGCTGCACCAACGAGCCACGAGATACTTCATAGAGTGGCTAAAGCGCGGTCATCATTGCAGCAAATTGAAGACAATTTTCAGAGCTATCCCCGTCAGCGGCCGACAGCAGCGCGGCGTTCCACGACGGCCGCTGCACCAACGAGCCACGAGATACTTCATAGAGTGGCGGAAGAGCGGTCATCTTCCACAAATTGGAAAAAGACAATTTTCAGAGCTAACCCCCCCCCGCAGCGGCCGACAGCAGCGCGGCGTTCCACGATGGCCGCTGCACCAACGAGCCACGAGATACTTCATAGAGTGGCTGAAGAGCGGTCATCCTTCCAGCAAATTGAAGACAATTTTCAGAGCTAACCCCGCCGGCGGCCGACAGCAGCGCGGCGTTCCACGACGGCCGCTGCACCAACGAGCCACGAGATACTTCATAGAGTGGCTGAAGAGCGGTCATCTTTCCAGCAAATTGAAGACAATTTTCAGAGCTAACCCCGCAGCGGCCGACAGCAGCGCGGCGTTCCACGACGGCCGCTGCACCAACGAGCCACGAGATACTTCATAGAGTGGCTGAAGAGCGGTATCTTTCCAGAAATTGAAGACAATTTTCAGAGCTACCCCCCCCCGCCGGCGGCCGACAGCAGCGCGGCGTTCCACGACGGCCGCTGCACCAACGACCACGTTTCCAGAAAATTGAAGACAATTTTCAGAGCTACCCCCCCCGCGGCGGCCGACAGCAGCGCGGCGTTCCACGACGGCAGCTGCCACAAACACACTCCCTCTGCACCGACGAGCCAGGAGATACTTCATAGAGTGGCTAAAGCGCGGTCATCATTGCAGCAAATTGAAGATATTTTTCTGAGCTCAACCTTCCGCCGGCGGAGTATTTATAAATTATCTTACTCTTTTTCATGACCAAAAAGCAATACTTTAAAACCGATGTCACAATATGTAAGGAGAACGAAATGAGAAACTTAAAAACACGTTTCCTGCATCGTTTATTGTCATAAGAATGGAAGCTGTTTTAAAGGTTATTGTAGTTAGCATAATACAATAACAGATCACAGATAAAACTTGAAAAATGATATGTTTCAGGATTGATGACTTCTACAAGCTATGTGGTGAGCATACTGAAGGCATTGTGAATATTAATTATCCAACCACTAATACATTTAAATACAAATAAATAAAAAATACAACAATATAGAAATAAGATCTGACACAAACAACACGTCGCCACGATCATTAGCTCCGTGTTTGTGTGTGTGTTGGATATTATAATATTACAATTCTTTAGCTCCAGCCAAGATAAGCTCTAACCTCCGTAAGTGAGTAATAATGCAACGAATGTAAATTTATTTGAGATAAACGGATAGGGAAGAGGGAAAAATATCTTGCGGCTTCCGTGGCTCGTTTGTCAGGATATTGATCCGGCGCTGAATATATTGTATAAATCTTGAATATACACTGTCTGACAAAAAATTATGGGGTGCTTTAAAATGTTAATAAATCTATATGTGATGTGACTTCATTAAACTGTTTACATGAAAAAGACCATGCTGTTGGCAGTTACAGGACGAAAGTTGGCGCACTCCTCTGGCTGCAATGCATGCCATTATGCGACTTGGAATGGTGTCAGCCTTTGGATCCTCTCTTGAGGGAAGTTCGTCCACACTTGTTGCAGCTGTTCCTCCAGATATTACAGGTTGGTACTGCGACATTGTTGGTCCCGTTCCTAAGTCATCTCACACGTGTTCAATGAAGGAGAGGTCAGGAACCTTTCTGCCAGGGAGCACCTCAACATTGGATTGCTCTAAGCAATCCATCGACACACGTGCTGTATGTGGGCGTGCATTATCTTGTTGGAACACTGTCGTCCCAGAGTGCTGTGCCATGCACACGTGCTGTATGTAGGCGTGCATTATCTTGTTGGAACACTGTCGTCCCAGAGTGCTGTGCCATACACACGTGCTGTATGTGGGCGTGCATTATCTTGTTGGAACACTGTCGTACCAGAGTGCTGTGCCATGCACACGTGCTGTATGTAGGCGTGAATTATCTTGTTGGAACACTGTCGTACCAGAGTGCTGTGCCATACACACGTGCTGTATGTAGGCGTGCATTATCTTGTTGGAACACTGTCGTACCAGAGTGCTGTGCCATACACACGTGCTGTATGTGGGCGTGCATTATCTTGTTGGAACACTGTCGTACCAGAGTGCTGTGCCATACACACGTGCTGTATGTAGGCGTCCATTATCTTGTTGGAACACTGTCGTCCCAGAGTGCTGTGCCATACTGTGTCATAAGAGATAGGACGTGGGAACGCAGAATATCGGTAGCGTATACCGTGGTGCATCGCTCTGCTGTCACAGTCTGCCGAAGCACACACATTTGGCAATCGCCGAGCAGCGAGGTATTGCTCGCCCAATCCCGAGCAGCTGACGTGTTCGGCGAACGTTCGCTCCCTTTGATGTGTCCAAAGCATTGACACGCTATGGATAGGGCACCGAACATTCGTTGCTCGGCAAATAACAAGGAACGTGGAACGAACACACTACTCTGTATTCGGAGAGCGGTGTCCCGCTGTTCGACGAATAAAGAATGAATGGAGCTGCCTTTAGAGGTGATTTCAACGCATATCCTATGATTCCTCACACCATGATGCTCGCGGTTGACGTGTGTGTCCACAATATGGAGAGGATGCACTGCAGGCCCCCATTATCCAACACGATGGTCTTCGGGGGCTATAGCTTCGGTTGGTTGGTTGCTAGTGATTCCGGGCGCGTCAGCAGACTAAGTCATTAGTCCTGTAAGTGTAGTACGTGTTTTTCATCGTGAGGTGACGGTGATCTTCCACCGCTGGATGGCGAGATCCGGCGCCGACCTACCGTCGGCTAATGAGGTTTTCCACCAACCAGGTATCTCCAACCAGCGGGGCACCGCCCCAGCTGTCAAAAGTTCTAAGACCCCGACCGGTCTCCCGGCATGGATGGTAGTTTAGGGCATGTTAGTGTAAGTGTGTGTGTGTGTGTGTCAGGGATGAGGATATGACAAGGAAGAGGAAGGACAGATCGCGCCCGTTTGTTAGGGTACTGCTCCGTCATTCGCGTGGTGTCGATTGGAAAAACTACGGAAAACTATCGATCAGAGCAGCCGGCCGCTAGAATCCTCCTCCAGCCAGCGACTGAATTCCACCTAGCTGAAAAGTGAGTGTCGAAAATCCTGCCGCCGTCAAGACTCGAACGTAGTAAGAGAGTTCTGGTTATGGGGAAACCCCACTACCCGACGGAAGGTCCCGACCGGATCTCGCCATCCAGCGGGGGATGATCACCGTCATCACCCGAAAAAAGCATGCACCACACTAACGGGACTAATGACCAAAGCAGTTGACGCGCCCGGAAGCACGAAAAAATTAATCAATCAATTTATTTCTGAAAATGTTTCATTGTTGATCTGTGGAATCTAACAACATTATCATTCAAACGACTAGTCTACCTGCATGTGGGGTAGTGTAATTCATATAATTAAGGTGTGTGTGTGTTTGTGTGTGTGTGTGTGTGTGTGTGTGTGTGTGTGTGTAAGAGGAGAGTAGGGGTCAAGGGCGAGGAAGGAATATTCCCGCGAGTTTCATAGCCAGTTTGTTACGGCATTGTTCCGGCATTTTACCTGGTGTTAGAGAAACCACGGAAAACTGGCGATCAGAGCAACAGGCGGCTAGGATTTTCCTTTAGACAGCGGTTGACTCGGGCCTAGTGACTTGGTGGCGTCAAAAATCGACCAGCGTCGGAATTGGACCTAGAACCTCCTGTTCCGGGGCGTTGTAGGTGCATTGGATTCATTGCAAACCCACAATGAAATTGTACGTCAAATTTTGCAGTTCTGGAGACTAAAAAGTCAACACAATTTTGTAAAAATATTGATGTTTTATTTCCAATCAGTCTTGTTGGACTCCACGCCCTGTGAATTTCAAATGGATTACATACTTTTGTAGTACTTTGCATAAAGCTCTTAGGAAATCTTAAAATATTCTGAAAATTGGTTCCACTTGCTCTTTCAATTTCGGTCAACAAAGAAATGTGCCCTTACAAAAATTACACAGGTTCTTTTATTAATACTTTTGGAATTATTAACTTTGGAAAAAAAAAACCTCTTCAAATTAATTATTAAACTCAGAGAATTTTCCTTAACAAAATTATTTTAGAATCCGATGCTAAATTGTCAAGTACAGCCTTTTAAAAAATGTTTATGGTTTTTTTCGTAATTTTGCGAAAATCGTTTAAATTAAAAAAATATTTTTCTCAAAAACGATTTGAAATTTTATAAACGTTTTTTACAAATAAAGTTATTCTCGAAATTTCTTGCTTTCCTGACGGTTGAGAAGGCTCAGCGCATCAATTGATGCCCCTGTAGTACCTTGGACTATCAGGTTCAGGGAAACCTAAGGGATGTAAGCGAGGAACGCAGGGAGCGTTTCCACCAAGACATCGCGAAAATGATAAGGCGCTCCCAGGATAAATGGTGCCAAAATATATTGGCAAACTTCTGTTAGAGACTGAAAAGATATTCCTGAAGCGAAGTGCAGTCGAAAATGCAATTCACATAATTCATAATAAATGTAATTTCTACAAATAAAAGTATCCAAAGTTTTTTATGACAATCATTTATTCAGTAATTTCACAACGTTTCGTAACTCGTTTTGTTACATCTTCAGATGCTAAACTTAGTGAGGGAACGCTATCCCATTGAATTACCACGTCAGCAGAACATTCAAGGAAACATTACGAAATACCTCACTCTCACACAGTTGATACCACGTAACTAACCGTTACGAACAGACACTCCATCCAAAGTTGTAATGTAACAAAACGAGTTACGAAACGTTGTGAAATTACTGAATAAATGATTGTCATAAAAAACTTTGGATACTTTTATTTGTAAACATATATTGACAATCAAGAAGAAATATTGATTTATTAAATGTAATTTCTGCTAACAAAACCTAAACAGGCACGAGAAAGGTTTTTGATGTGATTACTCAAAATCCTGAATGATGAAAACAGTTCGGTAAAATGATTTGAAATAAGCACAAAAAATTAGGTTCGAATCACTTATTGTAATAACATAAAAATATTTAAATAGAGTTGAACAGTGTTATTATTAGCAGCTTGTAGATCCCGATAGGTAAGAGGATGGGAAATGAGGATAATGGAAAAATGGTAAATGCCCACCTGCGGGAGCCCGTCGCTGGTCAGCTCGGGGGGGCTGACGGGCGCCGAGGCCCGCGCCTGCGAGCGCACGCCGTCCGACTCCTCGCTGGACGAGAGGCTGCTGAAGCAAAAAGATACGACTCACCAACAGGAACAAGACGAAAAACACTGGTGCTACGGATTGGCATACGACTTAGTGGAATTGGCTTTTTATTCCCTTCAGTCTGAGCAACCATATTCCCCACCCAACGACGCCTTATAGAACACCGGGTCTCACGAAATATCTGCCACACCTCGGGGCACGTGGTCATCTTCGGGGTCGTACTCGTCATTTCGGGAAACGTCCTTCGGGGCTGCGCGTCGTAATCAATTGGTGGCTAGGAGTGAATCAACCAGAAGATGAGTGTGGGTGGTGAAGGAATGGTATGTACCTGCGTTGCGCGTCCTGTTCGATGCGGTGGCAAGGGATATTTCGTCTGAATTGGGCGTGTGGGCAGTGTGGGGGTGGTGTGTGTCGTGGTGAAGAGGGTGTCTAGTGCTGGATCGTCGTGGCGGTGGGGCTGAAGTACCTTGGCTGCGCTTCGCGGTCGAGGGGGTGGCCGGAGGTGGAGCGGCGGGCGAAGCGCTGTCGCGCCACCTCCTGCCACGTGCGAGGCCGCCGCGGGCTGTCGCGCCGCCGACGCTCCTCGGCCTCCTCCTCCTCCTCCTCCTCCTCCCTCGCGCTGCCCGCGGCGCGCTCCTCCTGCGCCCACCAACAAGCCACTTGCACAGCCACTCCAACTACTACTACTACTCTACTACTACTACTACTACTACTACTACTACTACTACTACTACTACTACTACTACTACTACTACTACTACTCTACTACTACTACTACTACTACTACTACTACTACTGGATATGAAGCGGATGAACACGGATATGAAGCGCTAGAAGAAAGAAGACATCACACCTCCAGTAGCGATGCCTAGTAGACCTGACGATGGACCTCATCACGCAGGCATGCGAGGCAGCGATGCCCAGGAAGAGAGTTGTTCCTAACCGGCGGCCCGCTTATTGGTGGAACGAAGAAATCGCGAGCCTCAGAAAGGAATGCCTCCGCTTAGACGGAGAGCCCTAAGAGCCAGAAGAGACTCCAAAGATGTTGAGGAAAGAAATACAGCCTACAAGGACGCCAAGAAGAAACTGCGCAGGGCCATTGCGTTAAGCAAGGCAACGAAGTGGGAGGAACTTATCCAGAACGTCAACAATGACCCGTGGGGACGAGGGTACAAACTCGTCACCAACAGACTAGGTGACATATCTCCGCCGAACATACTAGAAGCAAAGACGATGGAAAATATAGTTGCCGCTCTCTTTCCTGTGCACCCCAAAAAGCCCGATGAAGTGCTTCCTGTATTTGAGAAGGAAATCCCATATTTCACCACTCTGGACCTAACAACAGCTGTGACCTCGATGAGCAACAAGAAAGCCCCGGGCCCGGATGGAATCCCGGCAGAGGTCCTAAAAGAAATTGCAGGATCACACCCAGACCTGCTTCTCAACATGTACAATATGTGCTTGAGAGAAGGCAGGTTCTGTGCGAAATGGAAAAGAGCCCGATTGGCCCTGATTAACAAGGGCAAGGGGACGTAACAGCCCGTCGTCCTACAGGCCGCTGTGCATGCTGGATACGGCGGGCAAGCTGTCCGACAACGCAAGAGACGAGGAAAGATGCTTAAGCCCCGCATCCAAGCAGCCATAGAGGACGCAGGTGGCTTATCCGAAAGACAGTTCGGCTTCCGAAAGGGCAAGTCCACAGTAGACGCGATCCGCGAAATTGTTGCAGCAGCGGGACGAACGGAAGAGGGAAACCACCGCACAAGACCACTCTGCATGGTAGTGACGCTGGATGTACGAAATGCCTTCAACTCGGCCAACTGGGAGACATTTTAGACGCCTTGAGAAACTTCGGAGTTCCCAACTACTTGAGGAGAATTATTGGAGACTACCTCAAGGACCGAGTTATCTTGTACGAAACCGACCAGGGAAACAGGAGTAGAAGAGTGACGGCAGGAGCAGCCCAGGGATCGATCTTAGGACCTGATCTCTGGAATGCTAATTACAACGGCCTACTCAACCTCGACATGCCAGACGATACATTCCTGGTAGGATACGCTGACGACATAGCAGCTATCCTGACAGCACGCACCCTAGAAGGTCTACAGACCCGATTAAACCAGGTAATGAGGAGAGTGCAAACCTGGCTAACCCAACACCGATTAGAGCTTGCTGTTAATAAAACAGAAATTGTATTATTAACAAAGAAACGGATAGATACGACACCACAAATGAAAATCCTCGAAGAGGACATCCAGACCACTAAGACAATAAAGTACTTGGGAGTAATGCTCGACTCAAGGCTCTCCTTTTGGGAGCACATAAAACGGGCATCAGACAAGGCAGCAAAGGTGACAGGCGCCCTGAGTAGAATAATGGCCAACGTTCGAGGCCCAACACAAAACAAGAGGAAACTCCTGATGACCGTGACGGAGTCCATCTTATTGTATGGGGCAGAGATCTGGGCACCGGCCATGCAACATGCTCTCTACAGGAGAAGACTACTGGCGGTACAAAGGCGAGCGGCAATGAGAATTGCAAGCTCCTACCGAACAGTGTCAGAAGCCGCAGTCCTTGTAATCGCAGGGACCATACCGATTGACCTTCTTGCTCTTGAAAAGAAGAGCATTTTCAGCAGTCTCTCTGAAGACAGGGCACTACTTAAGAGGGAAGAAAGGCAGAAGACCATCCAGACGTGGCAAAACAGATGGGAAACTGATGCCACAGGAAGATGGACAGCCACATTGATCAAAGAGATCGAACCGTGGCTGAAAAGAAAACACGGGGAAGTAGACTTCTACTTGACCCAACTACTGTCGGGACATGGGTGCTTCCGGTCCTTCCTTCACAGGATTGGGGCCACAGCCCAAGCAGATTGCCAATACTGTGGACATACCAGAGACGACGCTCGCCATACATTCTTTGAATGTGAAAGGTGGCAGGAAAAGCGTACCAGACTGGAAACAAGAATAGGCCCAATAAGCCCCACAAATTTGATTAGCACCATGCTAAAATCCGAGCAGTCATGGACAGCCGTAGCAATGTATGCCAGGGAAGTCCTACTGCAAAAGAGGAAAGAAGAAAACGACATATTGACCGCATAACACAAGGCGCGCGGCATTGAAATAGAGAAACAAAAACGAAGAATTAATGAATAAACAACGAAGAACAAGGCTTCAAAGAGAGCCAAATTAAGGTATCCGCCCTGAAGAAATGCTGAAAAGCGACCGGGCGGAAACTAGAAGAGGATTAAGGTTTGGTTTTAGTGGGTGCAAGCTCACACTACCCAAGAGCACCGGCTTTCGGGTGTCTGTTAGAGACAGTATCTCTCCAAAAAAACTACTACATTCTACTCTCTACTAGCTACTCACTACTATCTCTACTCTACTCTACTACTCTGCTACACTCACTACTACTACTACCACTACACTCTACTACTCCTACCACTACTACTACTACTCACTACTTCTACCACACCACTCTCTGCTGCACTACTCACCACCACCACCACTACCCTACTCTACCACCACTCACCACCACTCCCACCTGCGCCCCCCACCACTCTACTCACCACCACCACCACCACCACCACCCACTGCCGCTCACCACCACCACTCACTCCGCCACCACCACACCACCACCAGCACTCCACTCCATCCACTCCTTGCCACCACCACCACCACCACCACTCCACCACTCCACCACCACCCACCACCACCACCACCACTCACCACCTCCATCTCACTCCACCACACACTCACACCACCACGCACCACCACACCACCACTCACCACCACCACCCCACTCTACTCACCACCACCACTCACCACCACCACCACTCCCCTCACCACCACCACCACTCACCACCACCACTCCACTGCGCTGCCACCACCGACCACCACTCCTCCACTGCCACTCCACCACCACCACCACGCACGCACCACCCACTCTCACCACCACTACCATCACCACCTCCCCTCCACCACACACGCACCACCACCACCACCACCACCACTCACCACTCACCCCACCACCACCACTCCACCACCACCACTCACTCACCACCACCACCACTCCCACTCACCACCACACACCACCACCACCACCACCACCACTCTGCCCACCACACCACCACCACCACCACCACCACCACCACCACCACCGCCACCACCACCACCACCTGCTGCCGCCACCATCACACCACCACCACCACCACACTCACCTCCTCCGCCCACCACCACCACCGCCACCACCACCACCACTCCACTCCACCCACCACCACCACCACACCACCACTCCCACTCTGCGCACCACCACCACCACCACACCCGTGCCACCACTACCACCACTCCACTGCGCACCACCACCACCACCACCACCACTCTCTGCCGACCACCACCACCACCACCACCACCACCGTCCGCACTCCTCCACTCCACTCCACTGCCACTCCCACCACCACCACTCACCACCACTCACACCACCACCACCACTCCCACCACCACCACCACCACCACCACCGCCACCACCACCACACCACCACCTGGCCGCCACACCACTCACTCACCTCCGCCACCACTCACCACCACCACCTGCCACCACCACCACCACTCCACTGCATCCCACCACCACCACCACCACCACCACCACCCTCCAGCTGGCCACACCACCACCACACCACCACCACCACCACCATCCACCACCACCGCTGCACACCACCACCACCACCACTACCACCACCACCACTGCTGCTCGACCACCACCACACCCACACACCACATCCACTCTCCGCGCCACACACACTCACCACCACACACCACCACATCCACTCACTCTACCACCACCACTACACTACTGCACACTACCACACCACTACACCACCACTGCCACACCACCACCACCACACTCCACCCTACATACCCTACACACACCTTTACCACTCTACACCACATTACTCATACCTTTACTACTATGACCAAACTGCAAAAATGAACAGACAGAAAAAACTAAAAAGCGCGAAATGAAATTACGTTCAGTAGCAGGTACATCTTAGATAGACAATGTCGAAGAGATAGAACTCGAACGAATATATTCAATCTGATGGACAGAATCCAATCCTTTCGGAGTAACTGCCGTAGTAATCTTTTCGGAGTTCGGTGCGCTGCACTACATCGCGTGAGCGCTAGTTGACTAGCAGAAACAAAATAAACTATTGATAGATAACAGCGCCACTCAAAGCTTCAGTGTTCAAATGATGTGCTACATAAGAAATTACATTCTATCAAGAGCTGGGTATACATTACAGAAATGGCCTATAGAATGCGATGCAAGCGGCCTCTAACAGTAAAGTATCCAAGCTTACAACACCATTATCCAAGGAATAATCAACTGATATATTTTTGAAATGAATTCATACTATTTTATCAAGTTAATAAGAGTTTAAAAGATAAATCACATGAAGGTACAAGTAATATAGAATATAATTAAAGAAAATAATATTTGATATAGAATATAATTAAAGAAAATAATAAAATTAATGATACCTGTGTTTTTACATTTAATTTCCCAATTGGTTATGGCCACAACTCTTCTTATATCTGGGATATAACAGAAACATTTGTTCTTACGATTGTTTTACTTGCCCTGTCACAACCTTTTCTCCTCACAAAATAAAATTTCACTTTTCACTCTAGCATAAATAACTATTTTAATGCTATAAATTATTTTTATAACTATATATTATAAATTACAATTTATATTATATTATAATATACATGATAAATTATTACATATGTGCATTTCAATTGAAAAAGTTAATGTTAAATTGAAAGAAAATAACATTTTAAAAACGTTTTTGGCTATAGAGGTTGGGGGTATTGGGAGGAAAACTAAAAAACCTTTCAAAAATCTTAATTTTATTTGAGAATCGTACTCGTATGGCGTTTGGTTTTTGAGAACCTTCTAGCATTTTATCTTGAGATACCTTTTCCCTTGAGAATTTCGTATTCGTAGAAATAATTTCGTACACCCGCAGAGCGTCGATGCATGACAATCAGGGGCAAATATTACATGTGTTATTCTGTTTTATGAAAATTACCAATACTAGTTCATTGTCTTGCTTTTTTTTAAGTCAGTTAATTTTGGAAAATAATCATTTTAAATGAGTGCGAGGTTTAAATCTCTTAAACGTAAATACTTTTGTTAAATTGTTGCTACGAATGCAAACGGTGTTTAATGTCAATAAGATGAATAAATTGAGTTTTGCAAAGCACATTAATGCATCAAAAACGTCAATTTTACTTATATTATTGATATTTTTATCTAATGCATCGATTTAAACAGGTATTTATCTAGTACCTGACAATAAAACACCGTGATCTGCACGGGAATTCCAACAGTTAAAATCATTTGGAGCTCAATTGAATTTAAACTTTCTGAGATTTAAAAAAAAAAACGATTTCTCAGAAAATTGTGCGAGCGCGAACGCACGAAACCAGCGTACACGCGCGTTCTTGCACTCGTAGCACTGCCCCCACGGACGTACCCCGACTCCCGATGCACGTGCGTGGGAGCCATTATTAAAACGAACACAGCCCTTTTGAGCGTGCAGTTTTAAGTTCTCTAATAAATTGAATGAATGCCTTATTTACGTGGCGAGATTCAGGCCATGAGGCCTGCTCTTCCGTCTGACCACGCAGATTTCACTACGCTCCTTTCACCTACTAGGGGGAGAAAGAAGGTATTACTTGAGCGAAGAAACAGGCGATTTCAATTTGGCTCAGAAGCTTCATTTAGGCTTTAGGAGCTTTTGCATGCAGTAAATCTGCTAACATGGGGCAGTTGGGTTTACTTCCCCTCCGAAGGAAGACGTACGAAGGATTTTTTCGCCATTCAAAATCCACGGCTTCGATCGGGATTGAACCCGCGATGGGTATAACAGCCCGAGACGCTAACCGTTACACTATCGCCGCCGCGTGAATCGTAATTTACTGATAAGGACTCTCCACTGTTTACTTTCGGATATCTAAAGAGATCTGTTAGGATTGATTTTGGTTCCGCTTATTTCGTGTCGTAGAAGATGTTATCAGAACGACTAACGTCAATGGAATTTGGCTCAGAGTTTCCATGAGAGCCCCACCTGTCGTTACGCCACTTCTCACGTAACGTTTCGCCTCGGCATCAGCCCGCGAACAGACCGTTGACCGCGTGGTCATCGAAGCCGCCAGATTTTTACTTTCTAAGCTACGGAGTAGAGAAAGGTATATAATGATGCGTGAAAAAAATCCACGGATTTTCGGCAGAAGAACTCTTATTACAGAGCTCTGGCAACCAAAAAGTGGATAAATCCAGGGGCTAAATTTAGAAAAAAAATTCTAACACGTGGTGCAGCCAGAATTCATGTTTTGTGGATCTTTGATACCGAAAAATCATTTGACGGCAAAACGTCTGTCTGTCCGAACGTCAGTCCGTCCGCCTGTCCGTCTGGCTGTGAGCAGCACTGGTGGCTAAACCGTTCGGTGGATGTCCTCCAAAATTGATATTCCCCAATCGAACTGACTGACGTCTCGGTCCCATGAATTTCAAAACCGATATTTTAATTTTTGGGGGTACGTTACATGAAGCCTTTAGGACATTTTCAAAATTACAAAAAAGCTCCAACGTTTTTTATTAAATTTGTTTTTTTGGCTAATGTGAAGAGGGTTTAAGAACTTTTTTCGTATTCTTCCTAGAACAAAAATATAAAGGATAGAGATTTTTCCCTTAAAGATAACTTTGAAATAATGTTATGTACAATTTTTTCGAAAATTTAAGTACTTTTCGTGTAATTTTGCGTGAAAATAGGCCGCGAAAATGTGCTGATTAGCACGTATTTTCCTTGTTTCCAATTTCAACAACGAAACAACGAAAAACTACTTAACAGAGCAGCCGGCCTCTAGAATTCTCCTCCAGACAGCGACTGAATTCGACCTAGCTGAAAAGCTAGTGTCGAAAATTCTGCCGCGGTGGGGAATGGGAACCTAGGACCTCCCGGTCAGAGGCGCTGCAGTGACATCAGTTGAATTGAATTGAATTGAATTGAATTTGCCTTATTTTACGTGGCGAGACTCAGGCCATGAGGCCTGCTCTTCCGTCTGACCACGCAAATTTCGTTACACTCCTTTCACCAATCATGGGAGAAAGAAGGTATTACTTGGGCGACGAAACAGGCGATTTGAATTTAGCTCAGAGGCGTCATTTAGGCTTGTGGATCTTTTACATGCAGTAAATGTACTAACACGGGACAGCCGGCTTTACTTCCCCTCCGAAGGAAGGCGTACGAAGGATTTTTTCGCCCTTAAAAATCCACGGCTTCGATCGGGTTTGAACCCGCCAACTCGGGTATAACAGTCCAATAGGCTAACCGCTACACCATCGCCGACGCAGTTGATGCACTGAGCCACCGCTGCCGGTGGGCACGATCGAGAAAAGCAGTGCCATGTTCCCTCTTTGAGACGCCACCCTCTGAGCACTCGTTGAGTCGGCCGCTCTCGGTGCGCGGGAGGGCCAAGCCGCACCTCCACCGAGGAGCTGGGCGAGCGCCGGCGCCGCTGTCGCCTGCCTCGCCGCCGCCCGCTCTCCACCTCCGCCTCCGCCGCCGCCACCGCCGCCTCCGCCGCCGCCACCGCCGCCTCCGCCGCCGCCACCGCCGCCTCCGCCGCCGCGTCGCGCGGCCGGCCCGCGCCGTCACTCATCCCGCTTCACTGCGCTTCGGCACAAGACCAACGGACACGTAACGATTTGTGTTGAATGAACAAGAGCATATTGTAAGGTTGCAGCAAACGCTCATGGACCGTCACTCATCCCGCTTCACTGCGCTTCGGCACAAGACCAACGGACACGTAACGATTTGTGTTGAATGAACAAGAGCATATTGTAAGGTTGCAGCAACGCTCATGGACCGTCACTCATCCCGCTTCACTGCGCTTCGGCACAAGACCAACGGACAGGTGACGATTTGTGTTGAATGAACAAGAGCATATTGTAAGGTTGCAGCAAACGCTCATGGACCGTCACTCATCCCGCTTCACTGCGCTTCGGCACAAGACCAACGGACACGTAACGATTTGTGTTGAATGAACAAGAGCATATTGTAAGGTTGCAGCAAACGCTCATGGAACGTCACTCATCCGCTTCACTGCGCTTCGGCACAAGACCAACGGACACGTAACGATTTGTGTTGAATGAACAAGAGCATATTGTAGGGTTGCAGTAACGTCATGACCTCGTCACTTCATCCTGCTTCACTGCGCTTCGTACAAGACCAACGGATACGTAATGATTTGTGTTTGAATGGTTAAGATATATTAGGTTGCAGCAACGGTCACACTGTCACTTCATCCTGGTTTACCACAGCTTCGCACAGACACAACGGACACAACGATTTCGTTGAATGGAATAAGATTTATATGCTGCACAAACGTCGCGGACCGTCACTCATCCCGCTTCACTGCGCTCGCACAAGACCAATGGACACGTAACGATTTAGCGAGCATCAAGAGCATATTGTAAGGCAACGCTCTGCGGACTGTCATCATCCTGGTTTACTGCGCTTCGGCACAGACCAACGGATACGTAACGATTTGTGTTGAAAGAACAAGAGCATATTGTAAGGCTGCAGTAACGCTCATGGACTGTCACTATCCTAGTTTTTCACTGCGCTTCGGCACAAGACAACGACACGTAATGATTTCGTTGAACGGAATAAGAGCCACATATGCTGCAACAACGTCTGACTGTCATCATCCGCTTCACTACGCTTCGGTACAAGACCAACGGACACAACGATTTGTGCTGAAATGGAAGGCGCATATTGTAAGGTTGCAGAACGCCTGCGGACTGTCACCATCCCGCTTCACAGCGCCTCGGCACAAGACCAACGGACACGTAACGATTTGTGTTGAAATGAACAAGAGCACATTGTGGCTGGCAAACGCTCATGGACTGTCATCATCCCGCTTCACGCTGCGCTTCGGCACAAGACCAACGGACACGTAACGATTTGTGTTGAATGAATACGAGAATAGGGGTTGCAGTAACGTTTGCGGACTGTCATCATCCGCTTCACTGCGCTTCGGTACAAGACCAACTGACATGTAATGATTTCTGCTGGAACAACAAGAGCCTATTATAAGGTCGCAAATAAACGCTCATGGACTGTCACTATCCGCTTCACTGCGCTTGCACAAGACCACCGGATACGTAATGATTTGTGCTGTTGAACAAGAGTATACAAGGTTGCAGCAACGCTCATGGACTGTCACTCATCCTGCTTCACTGCGCTTCGGCACAAGACCAACGTATTACGTAACACGTGTTGGAAAGAACAAGAGTATATTGTAAGGTTGCAGTAACGCTTTGACCGTCACTCATCCTGCTTCTTCACTGCGCTTCGGCATAAGACTCAACGACGTAAACGATTTCTGTTGAATGAACAAGAGCCTATTATAGGTTGCAACAAACGCCTGCGGACCGTCACTCATCCTGCTTCACTACGCTTCGCATGCACCAACGGACACAATGATTTGTGCTGAAATGAACAATATATTGTAAGGTTGCAATCATGGACTGTCATCATCCTGCTTCAGCAGCGCCTCGGCACAGATCAACGGATACGTAACGATTTCTAAGGAATGAACAGAGACATTGTGGCGTTGCAGAACGTTCATGGACTGCTGCTCATCCCAGCCACTGCGCTTCGGGCAGCGACCAACGGACACGTAATGATTGTGTTAATGAATAATATATATTGTAAGGTTGCAGTCAACGCTCATGGACCGTCACTCATCCTGTCACTGCGCTTCGGCACAAGACCATCGGACACGTAATGATTTCTGCTGAATGAACAAGAGCATATTGTATACTGCAGTAAACGTCATGGACCGTCACTTATCCTGCTTCAATTGCGCTTCGCACAAGACCAACGGACACGTAATGATTTGTGTTGAATAAACAAGTGCATACAAAGGTTGCAGTAAACGCTCGCGACCGTCATCATCCGCTTCACTGCGCTTCGGTACAAGACCAACGGATACGTAACGATTTCTGTTGAATGAAACAAGAGACATTGTGGGCGTTGCAGTGTAAACGTCATGGACCGTCACTCATCCTTACCACTGCGCCGGCACAAGACCAACGGACACGTAACGATTTCGTTGAAATGGAACAAGAGCTTCATTATAAGGTTGCAACAACGTCATGGACTGTCATCATCCTGGGCTTCACTACGCTTCGGCACAAGACCAATGGACACAACGATTTGTGTTGAAAATGAACAAGTATATTGTAAGGTTGCAGCAACGTTTCATGGACTGTCACCATCCTGCTTCACAGCGCTCGGTACAGACCAACGGATACGTAATCGATTTCTTTCGTTGAATGGAATAAGAGTATTGTAAGGTTGCAGCAACGTCGCGACCGTCACTTCATCCCCGCTTCACTGCGCCTGGCACAAGACCAACGGATAATGTAACGATTTCGTGTGTTGAAAGAACAAGAGCATATTGTAAGGTTGCAGTAACGCCTGCGACCGTCATCATCCTAAGCCACTGCGCTTCGCACAAGACCAACGATACGTAACGATTTCCTGCTGGAATGAACAAGAGCCTACATAAGGTTGCAAATAAACGTCATGGACCGTCACCATCCCGCTTCACTACGCTTCGGCACAAGACCAACGGACACGTAACGATTTGTGTTGAAAGAAATACTATATATTAAAGGTTGCAGAACGTCATGGACTGTCATCATCCTACTTCACTGCGCTTCGGTACAAGACCAACGGACACGTAACGATTTCTGCTGACGAACAAGAGCCATGAGGTTGCAACAACGGCCTATGACTGTCACTTCATCCTGCTTCACTACGCTTCGGTACAAGACTAACGGATACGTAATGATTTGCAGTTGAATGAACAAGTATATTGTGGCGCTGCAGCAACGCTCGCGGACCGTCACTATCCTGCTTCAGCAGCGCCCGGCACAAGACCAACGGACACGTAATGATTTCTGCTGAATGAACAAGAGCATATTGTAAGGTTGCAGCAACGCTCGCGGACCGTCACTATCCTGCTTCACTGCGTCAGCGCAAGACCAACGGACACGTAACGACGCAGTTGAATAAAATGTTATATAACAGGGCACAGCAGCTAACGCTCATGACCGTCACCATCCTGTCACTGCGCTTCGGTACAAGACCATCGACACGTAAACGATTTCTGTTGAATGAACAAGAGCATTGTAGCGTTGCAGCAACGCTCATGGACTGTCATCATCCCGCTTCACTGCGCTTCGGCACAAGACCAACGGACACGTAACGACTTGTGCTGGAATGAACAAGTATATTGTGGCTGCAGCAACGTCATGGACCGTCATCATCCTGCTTCACTGCGCTTCGCACAAGACCAACGTGGATACTGCAACGATTTCTGTTGAACGAACAGAGCATATTGTAAGAAGCGCAGCAACGTCATGGACCGTCACTCATCCTACCACTGCGCGCTTCGTACAAGACCAACGGATACGTAATGATTTGTGCTGAATGAACAAGAGACATTGTAAGGTTGCAGCAACGTCGCGGACTGTCATCATCCTGCTTCACTGCGCTTCGGCACAAGACCAACGGACACGTAATGATTTGTGTTGAACAACAAGATACATTGTAGCATGCAGCAACGCCTGACCATCACACAAACAGACTTAACTGATAACATCAAGAAATGAATAAGAATGTAAAGATTGCAACGCGCAACCACCGCACTTGCACAACATTGAGGCACAATACATATATTAATAGGTAGAATTGTCATGATATAATATCCCATTTACTGGCATTGCGCATAGGAGCAACATAGTAACACTTAAAGAGGGCAATAAGAGGTATTGTAAAGTAGAATAACAGATCACACTTATCTCATTTGCATTTAGGTCATACAAGACCACAACGGACACGTAATGATTTGTGTTGAAATGAACAAGAGCATATTGGGTGTTGCAGTAAATGTCTGAACGTCACTCATCCTGCTTCACTGCGCTTCGGCACAAGACCAATGGACACGTAAATGATTTGTGTTGAATGAACAAGAGTATTGTAGGTTGCAGCAACGCTCATGGATAGTCATCATCCTGGGTTTCACTGCGCTTCGGTACAACACGACACGTAACGATTTGTGTTGAAATGAACAAGAGCATTGTAGGGTTGCAGCAAACGTCTATGGACTACCATCCCGCTTCACTGCGCTTCGGCACAAGACCAACGGACACGTAATGATTTCTGCTGAATGGAACAAGAGTGGCTATGCTGTAACAACGTCATGGACTGTCATCATCCGCTTCACTACAAGCCAGCACAAGACCAACGGACAACGATTTGTGTTAAAAGAACAAGAGAGACAAAGGTTGCAACGCTCATGGACCGTCACTCATCCCGCTTCACTGCGCTTCGCACAAGACCAACGGACACGTAACGACGGTGTTGGAAAGAACAAGATATAATAGGTTGCAGTAACGTCATGGACTGTCATCATCCTGTCACTGCGCTTCGTACAAGACCAATGGATAATGTAATACTTCTGTTGAATGGAACAAGAGCCCATGAGGTTGCAACAACGCTCGCGGACTGTCACTCATCCGCTTCACTACGCTTCGCACAAGACCAACGGACACGTAACGATTTGTGTTGCTGGAATGAACAAGTGCATATTGTATGTTGCAACGCTCATGGACCGTCATCATCCTGGTTTACGCTTCGGCATAAGACCAATGACACGTAACGATTTCATAAATGGGAATGGGGTATATATTAGCGGTTGCGGTAACGCTCATGGACCGTCACTCATCCTGCTTCACTGCGCGCTTCGGCATAAGACCAACGGATACGTAATGATTTAAAGAATGAACAGAGTATATTAGGCATGTAGCCATCGCTCAGGACTGTCACTTCATCCTGCTCTACTGCAAGCCAGTACAAGAATTACTGACACGTAATGATTTCTGTTGAATGAACAAGAGACATTGTAAGGTTGCAACGCTCATGACTGTCACTATCCTCATTTACTGCGCTTCGGCAAGACCAACGGACACGTAATCATTTGTGTTGAAATGTCGCGCATATTGTAAGGTTGCAGCAGCTCATGGACTGTCATCATCCTGGGTTTACCAGCTTCACAAGACCAATGGACACGTAATGATTTCGTTGAAATGGAATAAGAGAGCATTAGGCAGGTTGTGACAACGTCATGGACTGTCACTCATCCGCTTCACTGCGCTTCGCACAAGACCAACGACACGTAATGATTTCGCGAATGAATGACTATTGAGGTTGCAATAAACGTCATGGACTGTCACCATCCGTTTACTACTTGCGCAAGACCAACGGACACGTAACGACGGTGCACGAACAAGTGCATATTGTAAGGCCGCAACGCCGCGACCGTCACTCATCCTGCTTACAGCGCCTGGCACAAGCACCAACGGACACGTAACGATTTCGTTGAAATGAACAAGAGCACAGGGTTGCAGCAACGTTCATGACCGTCACTCATCCTACTTCATCATTGCGCTTCGGCACAAGCACCAACGATACGTAAATGATTTCCAAAGAAAGAATAAGATATATTGTGGCGTTGTAGCAACGCTCATGGACTGTCATCATTCCGTCACTGCGCTTCGGCACAAGACCAACGGACGTAATGATTTGCTTGAAATGAATACGATTTATTATGTTGTAACAACGTTTGCGACCGTCACCATCTGCTTCACTCGCTTCGGCACAAGACCAACGGACACGTAACGATTTGTGTTGGGAGAAATAAGAGAGCATTGTAAGGTTGCAAATGCTCATGGACTGTCACCATCCGCTTCACTGCGCTTCGGCACACAAGACCAACGATAATAACGATTTCGTTAGAATGAACAAGATTTATTATAGTTGCAATAAACGTCATGGATCACTATCCTGGCTTCACTACGCTTCGGCACAAGACTAACGGACACGTAATGATTTGTGTTGAATGAACAAGTGTATATTGTAAGGTTGCAAATGCTCATGACCGTCACTATCCTGCTTCACAGCACTCTCGGCATAAGACCAATGGATAATGTAACGACTTGCTTGGAATGAATAAGAGCATATAGGGTTGCAGCAACGCTCGCGGACTGTCACTACCTCTGCTTCACTGCGCTCGGCACAAGACTAACGACACGAATGACAGCTGAATAAATAAGAGACATTGTAAGGCGTAGTCAATGTCAGACCAACATCCTGCTTCACTAAAAGCCAACAAGACCACGTATACAATGATTTCTGTTGAGTCAGAAACGGCACACAGGTTGCAGCATACCATGGACTGTCACTTCATCCTGGCTTCACTGCGCTTCGGCACAAGACCAACGGATACAAACACTAGGCAAATGAATGGCGCATATTGTAAGGTTGTAGCAACGTCATGGACCGTCACTCATCCTGCTTCACTGCGCTTCGGGCACAAGACCAACGGGATACGTAACGATTTCGCTGAACGAACAAGAGCGTATTGTAAGGTTGCAGAATGCCTATGGACTGTCACTCATCCCGTTTACTGCGCTTCGGTACAAGACCAACGGATACGTAATGATTTGAAGCATGAATAAGAGTATTGTAAGGTTGCAGCAAATGCTCATGGACTGTCACTTATCCGCTTACAGCGCCTTGGCACAAGACCAATTGACACGTAATCGATTTCATAATGAACAAGAGTATATTGTAAGGTTGCAACGTCGGACTGTCACTTACCCTGCTTCACTGCGCCACATCTAATGGACACAAACAGATTGAAAGAAAGAATAAGAGACACAGGGCGCGTTGCAAACGTATATGGATTCGTCACTCGATCCACGGCTTCACGCGCTTCTGGCACAAGACCAACGGATATCGTAATGGATTTCTGTTGAATGAACAAGAGCCTATTATAAGGTTGCAATAAACGCTCATGGACTGTCACCATCCTGGGCTTCACGCTTCGTACAAGACCAACGGACACGGAACATCAGTTGAAAGAACAAGAGTATATTGTTGCAGCAACGCTCATGGACCGTCACTCATCCCGCTTCACTGCGCTTCGGCACAAGACTAACGGATGGCAATGATTTCTGTTGGAATGAACAAGAGCTCATTATAAGGTAACAACGCTTCATAGACCGTCACTCATCCCGCTTCACTACGCTTCGCACAAGACCAACGACACGCAATGATTTGTGTTGAATGAACAAGTATATTGTAAGGTTGCAGCAACGTTTCATGGACTGTCACTTCATCCTGCTTCACAGCGCCTCGGCAAGACCAACGGATACGTAATGATTTCTGCTTGAAATGAATAAGAGACATTGTAAGTAAGGCAGAACACTATGGACCGTTACCATCCTACTTCACTGCGCTTCGGCACAAGACCAATGGACACGTAATGATTTGTGCTGAATAAACAAGTATATTAGTGGTTGTCAACGTCATGGACTGTCATCATCCTGCTTCACTGCGCTTCGGCACAAGACTAATGGATTAATGTAATGATTTCTACAATGAACAAGAGTATTGTAAGGTTGCAGCAACGTCATGGACTGTCACTATCCTGCTTCACTGCGCTTCGGCACAAGACCAACGATACGTAACGATTTGTGTTGAATGAATAGCGTATATTGTGTTGCAGCAACGCTCGCGGACTGTCACTATCCTGCTTCACTTCTGCGCTTCGGCACAAGACCAATGGATACGTAACGATTTCGTTGAAATGAAATAATATATATTGTAGGTTGCAGCAACGTTTCATGGACTGTCACTATCCTGGGCTTCACTGCGCTTCTCGGCACAAGACCACGGACACGTAATGATTTGTGTTGAAATGAATAAGAGACACAGGCGGTTGCAGCAACGCCTGCGACTGTCACCATCCTGCTTCTACCGCGCTTGGCACAAGACTAAACGACACGTAACGATTTGTGTTGAAATGAACAAGAGCATATTGTAAGGTTGCAGCAAACGCTCATGGACTGTCACTATCCTGCTTCACTGCGCTTCGTGGCAAGGGCACAAGACCAACGGACAGGTAACGATTGTGTTGAAATGAACAAGATATATTGTAAGATTGCAGCAACGTCATGGACTGTCATCATCCTGGCTTCACTGCGCTTCGGGCATGACTCAACGCATAGGTAACGATTTGTGCTGAATGAATAACAGCACATTGTAAGGTTGCAGTAACGTTTCATGGACTGTCACCATCCCGCTTCACTGCGCTTCGGCACAAGACCAACGGACACGTAACGATTTCTGTTGAAATGAATAAGAGCCTATTATGGTTGCAACAACGCTCATGGACTGCCACCATCCTGCTTCACTACGCTTCGGCACAAGACCAACGGACACAATGATTTGTGTTGGAAATGAACAAGTGTATATTAAAGGCGGTAAATCGCTCATGGACTGTCACTCATCCTGCTTCTACAGCGCTCGGTACAAGACCAACGGTGACACGTAACGATTTCTGCTGAATGGGAATACAGAGTATATTGTAAGGTTGCAGTAACGCTCATGGACTGCTTCACTTCATCCTGCTTCACTGCGCTTCGGCACAAGACCAACGGATACGTAACGATTTAAAGCAAAGAATAAGAGTATATTGTAAGGTTGTGCAAACGCTCAAGGACTGTCACTTCATCCTGCTTCACTGCGCTTCGTACAAGACCAACAGATACGTAACGATTTACAAATGAACAAGAGCCTACAGGTTGCAACGCTCAGGACTGTCACCGTCCCGTTTATCTACGCTTCGGCACAAGACCAACGACATGTAATGACGCAGTTGAAAGAACAAGAGCATATTGTAAGGCTGGTGGCAACGCTCATGATTGTCACCATCCTGCTTCACTGCGCTTCGGCACAAGACCAACGACGTAATGATTTCGTTGAATGAACAAGAGCCTACAGGTTGTACAACGTTTCATGGACTGTCACTATCCTGTCATCACGCTTCGGCACAAGACTAACGGACACGTAACGATTTGTGTTGTCGCATCAAGTGGCATTGGGCGTTGTGCAACGCCTGGACTGTCACTATCCTGCTTTACAGCGCCTCGCACAAGACCAACGGACACGTAACGATTGTTGAATGGGAATAAGAGACACGCGTTGCAGCAACGTTTGCGGACTGTCACTCATCCTGGCTTCACTGCGCTTGCACAAGACCAACGGATACGCAATGATTTAGTTGAATAAACAAGAGACATTGTAAGGTTGCAGTCAACGCCTGCGACCGTCACTCATCCGCTTCACTGCGCCCGGCACAAGACCATCGGACATGTAATTGATTTCTGTTGAATGAACAAGAGACATTGTAAGGTTGGGTAGCAACGCTCATGGACTGTCACTGATCCGTTTACTTGCGCTTCACAAGACCAACGGACACGTAACGATTTGTGTTAAATGAATAAGTGTATATTGTTGCAGTAATCGTCATGGACTGTCACTTCATCCTGCTTCACTGCGCTTCGGCACAAGACCAATGGACATGTAACGATTTCTGCTGAATGAACAAGAGTATATTAGGTACGTGGTAACGCTCATGGACTGTCACTATCCCGCTTCATCGCGCTTCACGCACTAACGACACGTAACGATTTGTGTTGAATGGTCGCGAGCATATTGTAAGGCTTGCAGCAACGTCATGCGGATTGTCACTCATCCTGCTTCACAGCGCTCGGTACAAGACCAATTGACACGTAACGATTTCTGCTGAATGGAATAAGAGTATTGTAAGGTTGCAGTAACGCTTCATGGACTGTTTACCATCCTGCTTCACTGCGCTTCGGCACAGATCAATGGATACGTATCGATTTAGTTGAAAGAATAAGAGACATTGTAAGGTTGCAACGCTCGACCGCCGCCCATCCTGCTTCACTGCGCTTCTGGCACAGACCAACGGATACGTAATGGATTTCGCTGGAATGGAACAAGGAGCCTACAGGTAAGGCTGCAACAACGCTCGCGGACTGTCACTCATCCTGGCTTCACTACGCTTCGGCACAAGACCAATGGATACGCACGATCGAAGCAGCAACAAGAGCATATTGTAAGGTTGCAGCACGCTCGCTGACTGTCACTCATCCGCTTCACTGCGCTTCGCACAAGACCAACGGATGTAATGATTTGCTGAATGAACAAGAGCCTATTATAAGGTTGCAAGAATACCGATCGTCACTCATCCCGTTTACTACGTCATACAAGACCAATGGACACGTAATGACGGTGTTGAAATGAACAAGTGCATATTGGTTGCAGCAAACGCTCATGACCGTCACCATCCTGCTTCACAGCGTTCGGCACAAGACTAACGACACGTAACGATTTCTGTTGAATGAACAAGAGCATATTAAGGTTGCAGTAAACGCTCATGGAGACCGTCACTCATCCCGCTTCACTGCGCTTCGCAAAGACCAACGGACACAATGATTTTGTGTTGAATAACAAGAGCACACTAGTGTTGCGTCAACGCCTGCGGACTGTCACCATCCTGCTTCACTGCGCTTTCGCACAAGACCATCGGATACGTAACGATTTCTGCTGAAATGAACAAGAGTATTAGGTTGCAGTAACGCTCAGGACTGTCACCATCCGCTTCATTGCGCTTCGGCAATAAGACCAACGGACGTAATGATTTGTGTTGAAATAACGCGTATATTGTTGCAGCAACGTTTATGGACTGTCATCATCCGCTTCACTGCGCTGCGGCACAAGACCAACGGAGACGTAACGATTTCGCTGAATGAAGGCATTGTAAGTGGTTGCAGCACGTCATGGACTGTCATCATCCTATTTCATCGTGCTTCTGCACAAGACCAACGGATACGTAACGATTTCCAGCACCGAACAAGAGTATTGTGCTGCAGCAAATGCTCATGGACCCGTCACTTCATCCCGCTTCACTGCGCCTCTGGCACAAGACCAACGGATACGAATGATTTGTGTTGAATGAACAAGAGTATACTGTGGGCGCTGCAGGAACGTCATGGACCGTCACCATCCCGTTTCATCGCGCCTGGGCACGCACCAACGACAGGTAACACGAAGAATGAATGTTATACATTGTAAGATTGCAGCAAATCCTCATGGACTGTCATCATCCTGGCTTCACTGCGTCGCACAAGACCAACGGACAGTAATGACGGTGCTGAATGAACAACAGCATATTGCGTTGCAACGTCATGGATCGACTGTCATCATCCTGTTTCACTGCGCTTCGGTACAAGACCAACGGACAGGCATTTGTGTTGTAATGAACATATATATTGCAAGGTTGCGGTGCAACGCTTCATGGACTGTCACTTCATCCGCTTCACTGCGCTTCGCACAAGACCACCGACACGTAACGATTTGTGTTGAAATGAATAAGTATATTGTAAGGTTGCAGCAAATGCTCATGGAATGTCACTATCCTGCTTCACTGCGCTTCGCACAAGACCACGGACGTAACGACGGTGCTACAGCGAATACATATTGTAGGTTGCAGTAACGCTTCGCGGATCCGTCACTATCCTGGCTTCACTGCGCTCGGGTACAAGACCAACGGATAATGTAACGATTTGTGTTGGAATGAACAAGAGTACATTAGGCTGCAGCAACGTTCATGGACTGTCACTCATCCTGCTTCACTGCGTCAGCACAAGACCAACGGACACGTAACGATTTCATGAATGAATAAGAGCCTATTATGGCAAATAACGTCATGGACTGTCACCTATCCCGCTTCACTGCGCTTCGGCACAAGCACCAACGGACACAACGATTTGTAGCAGCATAGAATAAGAGATATTGTAAGGTTGCAGTAACGTCATGGACTGTCACTCATCCCGCTTCACTGCGTCGGCACAGACCAACGGACAACGACGGAAGCGAAAGAACGCATATTGTAAGGTTGCAGTAAACACCATGGACCGTCACTCATCCCGCTTCACTGCGCTTCGGTAATAAGACCAACGGACAGGGTAACGATTTGTGTTAAAAGGGACTTTATATATTGTAAGTGGTTGCAGTAACGCCTGCGACTCGTCACTATCCTGCTTCACTGCGCTTCGCAGTACACACTAACGTGACACGTAACGATTTGTGTTGAAATGGTCATATATATTAAAGGTTGCAGCAACGTTTCAGCGGACCGTCACCATCCCGCTTCACTGCGCTTCGGCACAAGACCAACGGACACGTAATGATTTGTGTTAAAGGAATAAGAGGCACAAAGGTTGCAGAACGTCATGGACCGTCACTCATCCTGGCTTCACTGCGCTCGGGCACAGACCAATGACACGTAACGATTTAAAGAAATGAACAAGAGAGCTAGTTTGCAGCAAACGTCATGGACTGTCCTCATCCTGCTTCACTGCGCTCGGCACAAGACCAATGGACACGTAATGATTTGTGTTGAGTCGAACAGAGACATTGTAAGGTTGTGTAACGCCATGGGATCGTCACTTCATCCGCTTCACTGCGCTCCGTACAAGACTATCGACACGTAATGATTTCTGCTTGAATGAATAAGAGATATTAGGCAAGGTAGTAAATGCTTCGCGGACTGTCATCATCCTGGGCTTCTTACTGCGCTTCGTACAAGACCAACGGACACGTAATGATTTGTGTTGAAATAACAAGTGCATATTGTGTTTGCAGCAACGTCATGGACTGTCACTATCCTGCTTCACAGTGCTTGGCACAAGACCAATGGACACGTAATGATTTGTGTTGAATGAATAAGGCATATTGTAAGGTTGTGCAACGTCATAAACGTCACTTCATCCTGGCCATTGCGCTTCGTACAAGACCAATGGATAGGTAACGATTTGTGTTGAATGAATAAGAGTACATTAGGTGTTGCAGTAACGCCTGCACCACCACTTGCTTCACTGCGCTTCTGGCACAAGACCAACGGATAGGTAACGGTTTGTGTTGAAATGAATGGCGTATTGTAAGGTTGTAGCAACGTCATGGACCGTCACTATCCTGCTTCACTGCGCCTCGCACAAGACCAACGGACACGTAATGTTTCTGTTGAAATGAACAAGAGCATGGCCAGGTTGCAACGCTCATGGACTGTCACTATCCTGCTTCACTGCGCTTCGGCACAAGACCAACGGACACGTAACGATTTGTGTTGAAATGAATAAGAGATATTGTGGTTGAACAATCATGGACCGTCACCATCCTGCTTCACTGCGCTTCGCACAAGACCAATGGACAGGTAACGATTGTGTTGAAAATGAGAATAAGAGTACAAGGTTGCAGTAACGTTTCATGGACTGTCACCATCCGCTTCACTGCGCTTTGCACAGACCAATGGACACGTAAATGATTTGTGTTGAAATGAACAAGAGCACATTGTAAGTATTGCAGTAACGTTTCGCGGACTGTCACTTATCCTGGTTTACCGCGGCTTCTGCACAAGACCAACGGACACGTAATGATTTGGTTGAAATGAACAAGAGTTGAATTAGGGCGTTGCAGCAACGCCTATGGACTGTCACTCATCCTGGCTTTACTGCGTCATACAAGACCAAGACACGTAACGACGAAAGAATGGAACGCGGTTATTGTAGGTTGCAGCAACGCTTCATGGACTGTCACTATCCTGCTTACTGCGCTTCGCGCGACCAACGGATACGTAACGATTTCGCTGAACGAATATATATTGTGTTGCAGCAACGTCGCGGACTGTCACTTCATCCTGCTTCACTGCGCCGGTACAAGACCAATGGACAGGTAACGATTTGTGCTTGAATGAATATATACAGTGTTGCAGTACGCTCATGGATCGTCACCATCCCGCTTCACTGCGCTTCGGCACAAGACCAACGGACAATGATTTGTGTTGAATGAACAAGATATATTGTGGGTTGCAGTAAATGCTCATGGACTGTCACTATCCTGCTTCACTGCGTTTGACACAAGACCATGACATGTAACGATTGTTGAATGGAATAAGAGTATATTGTAAGGTTGCAGCAACGCTCATGGACTGTCACTCATCCTGCTTCTACTGCGCTTCACAAGACCAACGGATACGTAAATGACTTCTGCTGAATGGAATAAGAGTATATTGTAAGGTTGCAGTAAATGTCATGGACTGTCACTTATCCTGCTTCATGCGCTTCGGCACAAGACCACGGACAGGTAAATCGATTTAGCAAATGAATAAGAGCATTAGGTGTTGCAGTAACGTCATGGACTGTCACTGAACTTGGCTTCACTGCGCGCTTCTGCACAAGACCAACGGACAGGTAACGATTTGTAGCACGAACAAGAGTATATTGTAAGGTTGCAGTAACGCTCATGGACTGTCACATCCTGTCAACAGGCTTGGGACAGATCATTGACAAATGATTTGTGTTGGAATTAATAAGAGTATATTGTAAGGTTGCAGCAGCGCTCATGGACTGTCATCATCCTGGCTTCACTGCGGCCGCACAAGACCAATGACAGGTAATGATTTGTGTTGAATGAACAAGAGTATTGTAAGGTTGCAGCAACGTTTGACCGTCACTCATCCTGGCTTCACTGCGCTTCGGCACAAGACCAACGACACGTAACGACGCAGTTGAATGAACAAGAGCATATTGTAAGGCTGCAACGCCGGCGACCGTCACCATCCTGGGTTTCACTGCGCTTCTGCACAAGACCAACGGACACGTAACGATTTGTGTTACGAACAAGATGAACTGTAGGTTGCAGTAAACGCTTCAGGACTGGGTCATCATCCTACTTCACTGCGCTTCATACAAGACCAATGGACACGTATCGATTTGTGTTGAAATGAACGCGTAGCATTGTAAGGTTGCAGTAAACGTCATGGACTGTCACTCATCCTGCTTCACTGCGCTTGGCGCACCAACGGACACGTACGATTTCTGCCGAATGAATAAGAGTATTGTAAAATGGGTAACGTCATGGATCACTATCCTGCTTCACTGCGCCTGGCACAAGACCAACGGACAATGATTTAGCAAATGAATAAGAGCACACAAGGTTGCAGCAACGTCATGGACCATCATCCTGCTTCACTGCGCTTCGGCACAAGACCAATGGAGACACGTAACGATTTGTGTTGAATGAACAAGAGCATTGTAAGGCTGCAGTAACGCTCATGGACTGTTACTTCATCCGCTTCACTGCGCTTCGACACAAGACCAACGGACACGTAACGATTTCTGTTGAATGAATGAGCATATTGTAAGGTTGCAGTAAACGCTCATGGACTGTCATCATCCCGTTTACTGGGCGCTTCGGTACAAGATCAACGTGGACAATGTACGATTTCTGCTTGAATGAACAAGAGCATTGTAAGGTTGCAGCAACGCTCGCGGACTGTCACTATCCGCTTTAATGGGTGCTTCGGCACAGCACTAACGACAGGTAAATGATTAGGCACCGAACAAGAGGCATTGTAAGGTTGCAAACGCTCATGGACCGTCACTCATCCTAGCTTCACTGCGCTTCGGCACAAGACCAACGGATGGTAATGATTTGTGTTGAATGAATAAGAGACATTGTGGCGGCTGCAGCAACGCTCATGGACTGTCACCATCCTGCTTCACTGCGCTTCGGACAAGACCATCGGACATGTAATGATTTGTGTTGAATTAACAAGAGCATATTGTGTAAGGTTGCAGAACAGCCATGGACTGTCACTATCCTGTTTACTGCAAGGCTTGGCACAAGACCAATGGACACGTAACGATTTGTGCTAGTCCGGAATAAGAGTATATTGGGCAGGTTGCAGCAACGCTTCATGGACTGTCACTCATCCTACTTGACTGCGCTTCGGCACAAGACCATCGGACACAAAATGATTTAAAGCAAATGAATAAGAGTATATTGTAAGGCTGCAGCAACGGCTCTGCGGACTGTCACTCATCTCGCTTCATTGCGCTTCAAAATAAGACTAACGGACAGGTAATGACGAAGAACAAACAGAGACACAGGCGTTGCAACGCTTGCGCGGACTGTCACTATCCGCTTCCACTGTGCATCGGCATAAGACCAATGGACACGTAACGATTTGTGTTGAACGAACAAGAGCATTTTTTTAAGTTGCAGCAACGCCTGACCGTCATCATCCCGCTTCACTGCAGGCTTCGGCACAAGACCAACGACACGTAATGACGCAGTTGAATGAACAAGAGCATACTGTAAGTACAGTAGCAACGTCATGGACTGCTACCATCCTGCTTCACTGCACTGGTACAAGACCAACGGATACGTAACGATTTGTGTTGAATGAACAAGAGAGCATTGTGCGGTTAACAAACGCTCATGGACCGTCACTATCCTGGGCTTCACTGCGCTTCGCACAAGACCAACGTGATGCGTAACGATTTAGTTGAAATTATCAGATATTAGGGTGGTTGTAGCAAATGTCGTGGACTGTCACCATCCTGGCTTCACTGCGCTTCGGCATACACTCACGACATACAATGATTGCAGTTGGAAATGAATGTTATATATTCAGGTTGCAGCAACGTTATCGACTGTCACTATCCTGCTTCACTGCGCTTCGGCAATAAGACCAACGGACACGTAACGATTTGTGTTAAATGAATAAGCATAGTAAGGTTGTAGCAACGTCATGTCCGTCGTCATCCTGCTTCATCAGCGCTTCGCACAAGACAAACGGACACGTAACGATTTGTGCGTTGGAATGAAATAAGAGTATATTGTAAGGTTGCAGCAAACGTCATGGACCTCACTCATCCTGTTTCACTGCGCTTCTGGCACAAGACCAACGACACGTAATGATTTGTGTTGAATGAATCACAGTATATTGTAAGGTTGCAGTAAATGCTCATGGACTGTCATCATCCTGCTTACCGTGCTTCGACATAAGACCAATGGACACGTAACGATTTCTGTTGAATGAAATATATTAAACAGCAACGTCATGGATCGTCATCATCCTGCTTCATTGAGGCTTTCCGGCACAGCACTAATGACAGGTAACGACGTTGAATGAACAAGAGTATAATAAGGCCGTAAGAACGTCATGGACTGTCACTCATCCCGCTTCACTGCGCTTTCGCACAAGCACTAATGACACGTAACGATTTCTGCTGGAATGAACAAGAGTATACTGTAAGGCGTTGCACCAAACGTCATGGACTGTCACCATCCTGGCTTCACGGCGCTTCGGTACAAGCACCAACGACGCGTAATGACGGTGTTGAAATGGAACAAGAGCATATTGTAAGGTTGCAGTAACGCTCGCGGACTGCTGTCATTCCGTTTCACTGCGCTTCGGTACAAGACTAACGGACACAATGATTTAGCGAATGAATAAGAGCATATTGTAAGGTTGCGGTAAACATGGACTGTCACCATCCTGCTTCACTGCGCTGGCACAAGACCAACGTGATACGTAACGATTTGTGTTGAAAATGAACAAGAGCATATTGTAAGGTTGCAGTAACGCTCATGGACCGTCAACATCCTGCTTCACTGCGCCTCGCACAAGACCAACGGACACGTAATGATTTGTATTGAAAATGGACAAGAGCATTGTAAGGTTGCAGAATTGCTCATGGTCCGTCATCATCCTGCTTCACTGCGCTTCGCACAAGCACTCAACGGACACGTAACGATTTGTGTTGAAATGAAATGATATATTGTAAGGTTGTAGCAACGCCTGCGGACTGTCACTCATCCTGCCTACTGCGCTTCGCAGCAAGACCAAATGATAAGAACGACTTGTGCTGAAATGAACAAGAGTATACGTGGGTTGCAGCAAACGTCATGGACTTGTGACTAGCTGGTTTAAGCGGAGGCTAAGTGTTATGTCAGAAAAAACCACTCACTTTCCAAACAATGTTTATTTGCATACAGTAACGGAATATTTATAGAAACGGTACATTTGACAGCGGTCAGAAAACCATTTTGCGACGCACTTTACTCAAAACCACTGTTTCTCCAATCTACGTCTCTGCCTAGTCTGCTCCGTCTCTGGCGGCGCTCTCATTACAGCCGGCGCTGTAGCCTGCTTAACGGCCACTGGCTCGCTGGCTATTGATTACTTCTCATTGGCCGGACGTCTTTGCCGGTCTGATGCCCAGCCGCCACCCGCCGCCGCTGCCGCCTCGCACCGCTTTAGGCGCGCTCTTCAATTTGTCACACAGCCGCAACACTAAGCGGTTTGCCACCGGTTGCGGCATGATGTTCTTGTTGAATTGGTAAATAAATACTCATATACATTGAAACGCATTACGTTTCTAAGGCCTCTTTCACAATGCAAACTTAAACGTAACCGAACGTAGCCGCAAAACCTAGAAATGGGTTATAAAGCGAGATCATTCACAATGCCTTGACGTAAACGTAGACGTGAGACGTAAACTTAAGAGCTCGCAAGCTCCAAGCTTCTACGTTTAAGTTTACGTCGAAATTCTCCCGAAGACCAATCAGAGAGCAGCATGAACAAAAAACAAATACACAACAAAATCCGCGAGAAGGATGAAGGAAATTATTATACTCTCTGGGAAGGTCGACTCCAGATCGATTCTTGTTTATGCGTGTGTATTGGTGTGCATTGGTGTGTATAGTTGAAAGGTAGAGCAGACAAGTTTGTGGAGTTTTGGTACGAGTTGCAAAGTGTTGATTCGAAATGGCAAATAAAGCGCCTCCTTCTTCTTTTTAAATAAAGCGCCCCTAAAATTAATGCTGCAGAAGCTTGCAACAGCACAAGCTGTACGCCCAAGTCTCTCTCCATGACAAAATCTGAACGTGGCGTTAAATATATTTGCGGTACACAATTTAAAGCTCACTGCTCGCATATAACCTCAATAGGTAGGGGCGCAACAGCTGCTTGCAAATGCCAAAGGTGAAATCGATAGGAGAGTCGGAAAAAAAAAGCTAGAAACGCATCGATCAATATGTTGAATTCTGATTGGTTCAGGCAAAACCTACGTTCCAGCTTACGTTTGCCATTGTGAATGCTCGTTTTTACGTGAAAAGTTTACTGCATACGTTTACGGCTGACGTTACGTTTAAGTTTGCATTGTGAATGAGGCATAACGAGCGTCGCCACTCACCCACCCAGGTTTCCGAGAATTCACGACACGCCACAAGTTCGTCGGAAACCCCCGACGCCAACCGTCGCCAATGACAGCGCGATTGAACAGAGCACACCGCGTCATTTCAGGGGGCCAATCGCCGAAAACCGGGCGGGGGAGGACCACGTGATCTCGCGACTCATGGGAGGCCACTGCGGGCCCCACGAGCTTCCTTCTGGTGGAAGGATGATGGCTCCAAATTTTTTCTATAAATTTCTTGTAAGATAGCGTAAAAGACACTGTTCACAATGCAAACACAAACATAGGCATAACATATAGACATAAACATAAACATAAGTGATAGACTGAAGTATTCACGATGTCCAACATAAACGCAAGCAAAATAAGACTTTCAATTGGCTGTCAGACATTTTAATTTACTATTGGTTGCATGTGAGAATCCATTTCGAGATATCGACTGTGTCCATGATTGGGGGGAGGGGCCTCTTGCCATGGATTGTTCGTGTGTCGACTTATTTCGATACTCGATTTTGAGTTAACGTACTGTGATTGGTTGATTCTTTTTTTAACATAAACATCAGCACAGAAGCTTGAAGCTTACAAGCTATTATGTTAACGTCTTACGTATTATGCTTATGCGAACGCATTGTGAATGAGTGCGATTATGGACGTAGTACAAACTTTTATGTTAACGCCATTCTTATGTTTATGTTTGCATTGTGAATGGGCTTTAAAGGAGGCATATGTCCGAATTTCACGGTTAACTCTGCATTTTCGAAAACTGAAAAAGTTTGATTTTTTTGCGTCTTCCTACAACTATAAAATTGTAGTTTTTTCTTCAAATGAAGTTTGTTGTCCATACTTGTCATGTACTTTTTTTGAAAATTTTATAGTTTTCGTGCAATAGTGCGTGCAATATTTGCAATTTTAAAATATTACTAAAATAAGATTTTCCCGAAAACGGCTCCAATTTTTTTTAACTGTTGGTAGCGGTAGTGCCAAATGTACAGCATACGCTGACATAAACTCCAAATTGCTCTACTCTTTTGTTTTTGCAAAAAAGTAGTGTTTTTCCAAATCCTGCATTTTCAGAAACTATCAAATGCAATTCTCTCAAAAATGGTACCAATTTTCTCTTTAAACTTTTCCAATGGATAGTGCTAATTGCATCAATTAATATGATGTAAAGTTCATTTTGGTGTATTCTTTTGTATTTTCAAAAATTATACAAATGTATTTTGGTTTAAATATCTCTCTCGCCATTCACATGCACATTTCCATCACTGTATATACATTATTGTATTAGTGAGTAGAAATGCATTAAATGCCTTTAAGTGAGATTTTACGAAAACTCAATAGATTCGTGTGAAAAAGCTTCAAATTTCGTATTTACAGTAATGCTTAATCGCCATTTTCTTAAAAACGGCTTCAAATTTTTCAATGAAAATTTCTATTTAGAACGAGGTTTTACTCTACTTTATTATTTTTCAGTTCTACTATGAGGAAACCGAAAAGTTGAAAAAAGTCAAAAAATTGTAATTTGGGCGCCGATAAATGGAAGTTGACATGGGATTAGGGCAAAACCGTAGAGCCAGAACCAAGGAAATTAGAAAACTTAATTACGAGAAAGTCTGTGCCATTCTGTAGCACCCCTAGTTACTTTCCCGTATACGTACGTATATACGGAGTAATCTATTTGATGTAGAGAAAGTTATATAACGCTGTGAAAAATCGATTTCGAGAATTAAACGGAAATACACGTTTTGGAGTCCTTTTTTGATACCAAAAAGTGGTATAATACGAGATATACGTCCGTATATGAGAATGTAGAAATAAGTTGGTGAGTTTAACTTGTACTCCGACGATAAATCAAGTAGATTTATAATTGATTAAGTCATATTACCAAGAGCTGAATGAAATTTCATTTTAATAACAGAATGTTGTTCTAACTAGAAGTGCACTTAATCGATTCAGCGAATATACATAAAGCTAATAGAAATATAATACGCTTACTTGCAAACTCTACGGCGTGGAAATGGATTTCAAACTCTTGTCAGCGTATCCAAGAGCACATACGTTCCTATAATGATCGACTGGAGAGATATTTCTTAGCAAAGACTAACGCAATGTTAATACACAAGAGAAAGAAATGAAACTATCACTAATTCGTTAATACAAAGCTTGCATGAAGAAGTGTTTTGTTTTGATTTTTTAATTTAATGAAGTATTCAACAACAAATATCTGAGCATATATCCTATGTAGAAAAATTACATATCTTGGATGGAGTATATACAAGAAAAACGCATGTACTAAAGAATGCATCAGTTTCACCACTACTAACTAAATTAAACATGATTATTTTAAAACATCATTTTTCATACAACAAACTTGTCAATGTCTCCTGAAATATATTGAAATGTCAGGTCTACAAATACCGTATTTTCCTTAGTTTTCATATTTAAAAAATCTACGTAAATAAAATAACCCTCATCAGGAGTATTTTGAAACGTATGTTTTGCCTTATACTTTTAACGCGCTCTATTCTAATTAACACTAATCTCACATTAAATAAAGTAACCGAAGAAATGTTTAATGTCACCATAGATACCGCGATAGGCCTGATATTCGTTTATAGAAAGAAGATAGAAGCCTACCCAGTTTTCTGTAATTCTTACCACAAATGAGACAAGATTAATTACAAAACATAAACGAAAACACTATTGCGTATTACTGGTGCAAATTACATTTATATTGCAGACAACAGACGCCTCTAAAACTTAAGATTTTGTTGTTTAGACCTTAATTACACACTCTATTTTTCGAGTATAATATAAGATGGACAGTTTAGCCGGTCAAATTGCAGATAAGTTGTAGAAGTGAATTTTTGCATCTTTGAAGAATGCATTATTTGATGCCTCGCAGGCAAAGGGGAAATGCGAAACCATCTGGGGGGAGTGAGGAACTAAGAGCCTCTGGCGCCACGAGCGTAAACAAGTCCCTTTGCGTACGGAAGTCGAAAGGGTCAGACCACTGAGAAGACTCTCAAATACTTTGGATATTTAATAAAAAGAAAACTAATTGGGCTGCACACGAAAAAGCAGTGTTCCCGATCCATGATAAAGTAACAAAGGAACGCATGATAATATAGGCCCAACTCAAGTGTCAGTGTCAACAGCCGTCAGTGCTGCGGTTTTTAAACATTACTCATTGGTGTTACACGTTACTGATAAGTTGCTTATCAGTTATGGATTTAGGAATGAACGCCGACAGGAATGGGTTATGCGTAGTTCTTGCTAATAATAGTACATTCAATATTTATTATTGATCCAACAACAGTTCTACACAAATAGACGACATAAAGTGTGAAATAATTGCATAGAAATTACGCAATTAGTGATAATTTAATTTCACAATAAATTACACGTTATACATCAAAAGCTTTTGAATTTTGCAGTATTGTTATTAGGTTACGAAAATACATTACACATTACATTATATACATGAAATATATGTAATCGAAAACGAAATATTAGAATGTAACATAAAAGGTTTATTTAGTGAAGTAAAATGTGTAAACTATAATATGATTCATAATAAAATGTAATATATTGACACAAACTTACTTGCAAACAAATAATAATGTAACATTGATGTATAAAAATAAACGTTAATTGAATTGAATTGAATTGAATTTGCCTTATTTTACGTGGCGAGACTCACGCCATGAGGCCTGCTCTTCCATCTGACCACGCAAATTCCGTTACACTCCTTTCACCAATCATGGGAGAAAGAAGGTATTACTTGGGCGACGAAACAGGCGATTTGAATTTAGCTCAGAGGCATCATTTAGGCTTGAGGATCTTTTACATGCAGTAAATCTAATTAATGCGATCGGGTGGATTAATAACGATATAAGAGGATTAAGTATGTTCCCTAAATAATTAAATATTACTCGCATCCCTAAGGACCTGAGTATTTATTTAAAAAAACCTTCAAAATTGGTTCATAAACACAAACAAATAAATTTTATTACTGATCCCAAAAAATACAAATTTAATCGTGCTCTATTTCTTGACATCATTGCTTAATATATGGAATTTTCTTGAGTTTCGATCAGTAAAATAACACCATTTAAATTCCCAATGTCTTCTTCTTCTTCTTCTTCTTCTTCTTCGGCATTTTCCCCTTAGGTGCTTGCCGTTTTCACCCTCCACAACTCTCGATCCTCCCAATCTCGTGGTTTGAGGCCTCTATCCTTCATAGCTTCTTGGATGTATTTTCCCATTCTAAAGCTGGTCTTCCTCTTTTTCGCCTCTCAGGTGGTTGCCATTTTAAGATCTTGTGTGGCCATCTGTTTTCTGACATTCTCTGAACATGTCCATACCACTGTAGTGGTCTATTTTCCAAGGTCTTCGTAATAGAACAAATTATATTCATCCTTCTCCATATTTCTTCATTTCGCACTCTGTCCTTGCGAGTAAGTTGTAGGCATCGTCTCATGTAGTCCATTTCCACTGTCCTTATCTTATCTCTTATTTTTTGTGTTTGTGGCCACATTTCCTCTCCATATAGTACTATATTTTCTACTACACAATGGAATATCCTTCTTTTGACATCTTGGCGGATATTGTTATTCCATAATATGCTGTGTAAAGCTTTGGTTGCTTTCTTTCCCATAATTATTCTCGAGTTTATATCTCTCTCGAGTTAATTTCCAATGTTTCGGCTTTTATTAAGCCTTCATCAGGGCCTTTTTACTCCGTATATCTCGGACCTATTCACCATTCTAATGACTCTTCCTTCCGACAAGTTCCTTCCTACACTTCCTGACTTCCATTTATTTATTTATTATTTATTTATTTTACGTCAAAAAAACAAGTTAAAAACTGCGTATGACGTGCTATGGGGAAAAGTGAATTGTGTGCACATTTTCGAAATTCTGTGATCCCTACACTAAGTCATATACTACTTAAATTTTGAATTTTGATAGGGAGAAAAAAAACTCCCATGTAGTAAAATCTATTTTCAAAAATAAATAAGCAATAAATTTTGAATTTTGAAAGGAAAAACCCAAAAAATTTTAAATAGCAATAAATTTTGAATTTTGAATTTGAATTTTTTTCCACAATTACTTCACATACCACGCCACCTTGGCTCTCATTGCCTCATCTTACATGTCCTCTCCTTGAACTGAAGCCCAAACGTTGACAATTTAAACGATGTTTTTTACTGGCCGAAACTCAAGAAAAATCCATTCTAGAAATTTAATTCATATTTTCTCATTTAAATACTAGGATTTCTTTAAATTATGGCGAAAAATGTAGATGAAAATTATTTTGAAATGAATTTTTTGTTTACTTATTTTAATCTTTAAATTCACAAATTTAATATTCCTGTTCTCGTTTTTATTAATTTTCATTACCACGGTTCATACTATTGTCTCTTGATTATGCTAGGGTTCGTTTAGATTTTTCAGCCCATTATGCATGCATTCCTTGCATTCATGTATGCATTGCATTCATCGTACAAAATACATATTTTTAAATTAATACTTAGTTTACAATTACAATGAATTAAGGTTAACTTCAATTAAAATCAAACAAGGAAAAATTAAAAACATACAGTGAAAAACAAATCAAATTAATTAAAGTAATTTAATTTAAGAACTGAAATTATAGCAATTAACGAAAAAAGAAGATTATTATAAAGAACGAAATTATAAAGATAAATTAAATTAAAAATTATAATTGCATGAATGGTATGTTCAAGAAAACGAGCTACGATAGAAACGAATTTTCTTATATACCACGAGTGCAATTATCTCCCTTTATACACATGTTACGTTCAATATTTTTTCGTTTCCATTTACGAATAATTCAGAATTTAAAAAACTCAACACACCATTTCCACCCGCGGCGTAGTGTAGTGTTTTCTGTAATGTGATCACTGATAAATTGATTTTCCTGTTGATTCGTGACGACTTCAAATACGTAAGGTAAACCATTGACGCTAATACCGAATAATATTTGGCTATATGTTGCTTGAATGTCCTGCTCACGATTTCCATGTTTAATAAATATTACACCTTTTAAAATTGCTTTACAAGTCGGTTATTGATTTATTTTTAGCAATGGGAATATAAATTCAGAGTCTGTTTTATTGATTCATTTTTACGTCAAATACAGTGAATTATAAAGATAAATTTGGAATCTAATTTCAATATGTTTTGAAAACTTTGTGATGCCAACTTTACGGACCTGAGACGACCTTCAACAGGAATCAGCTTTTACCAATTATGTATATCTTATTGGCTTTTACCCTGCAGAGCGCTCGCCGTATAATATTCCCAGAGCGAGGACAGGGGACCGGCTCATATCTCTGCCCTAAGGATGAAGGTGAAGTCGGGATAGGGAAGGGAGAATCTCGTGCTATCCACGGCCCGTATTCTGCGATGCTGTTTTAGCATTCTCCTGGAAATAATCAGGGAATCCAACGGAACCACTGATCAGACCACAGCAATCCCTCTACAAATTCCGACTTCGACAGTCAAAAAACTATACCTGTTATAACCATGTAGCATGTTTTTCTATTGATTGATGTTTCCGGTCATTTCATCTGCTTAGGTCATTAGGTCCGTAAGTGCAGTGCCGCACGAGTTTCACCACGGAAGCTGGCGGCGATCTTCCCCGCTGGATGGCAAGATCCGGCACCGACTTGTGGGTTTTTCCAACTCCCCCCATCAGCGAGGCACCGCCTCAGTCGAAACTAGTGGTGCTACAGAATGGCACAGACTTTCTCGTAATAAAGTTTTCTAATTTCCTTGGTGTGGATTGTCTTTACGGTCTTGCCCCATTCTCTTGCCAGCTGTCATGTATCGCCACCCAAATACGTTTTTTTTTATTTTTTTATTTTTTTTTTTTTTACATTTTCGTAATTCTTCGGTTTCCTAAATGGAGAACCGAAAATGTATTTTAAGAAAATGAAAGAAGAGTAAAACCTCGTTCTAAATGGCAATTTTCATTGAAAAACGTTGAGCTGTTTTTAAGAAAATGCCGTTTAAGCGTTACTGTTAATGCGAAATTTGAAGTTCTTAGGAATCTATTAAGTTTTCGAAAACTTCATTTGAAGTCATTTGAACCAAACGCTGGAAACGTGCATATTAACTGCGTGAGAGATAGTTGAAGTACCAGTTTATCATTTACAAGTTTTCAATTAGCATATGACTTACCAATATTGTATTAGAGTTAGAAAACTTGAAAATTTAGGTTTCAGAGAGATATCTATGGAATGCATCCATAGTTGCTATTATAGCTTTGAAGCCAGCAGTCTCATTGACAAGAATGTCTTGATGTAGTGGAAACCATAAAATTACAATTTGACTTCCTTATTTAGATGTTTCAAATTGAATTCATTATTTTTTATTTACAATTTTTGATGTTGGTCTATCTTGATAGAGATTATTATTTTACATAAAATGAAGGTGAGTATGATAATCTTAACTAAGAGATAGAGGAACCTAATAATGATAAAACATTTCATGAAGTAGAAGGAAGGGTCTGTTTGTTGAAATATTTTTGTGGTATTCCAGTTACTCTTAAAAGTTAAATTTTTTTATTTTTAAAATTTAATGAATAAAACCTGCCATTGTAGGAAATAGACTCCATTGATAATTCATTGTGAAAGTGTAAAATTATATAACAGGTGTCATACAAAAGACACCAATTTTTATATTGCTAAAATAATTCCTGATAACCCAGTAATGGTAAAGAAGAATAAAATGCCTAATTATTAAAGTAAGGAAGGATTAAAAGATAATTTGTACTGTCACATCAGAAGAAATGTCTCACAGATGCAGGGCCAGTGCCAAGCAGAGTTTGTTTTCTTGATGGCAGTGTTTGACATGGTTTGTTTGACATGCTCAGAAATTTCTGTAAATGAAAACATTTAGAGAAAAATATTTACTGAGGAATTTAATTTCAGTTTCTTTAAATCTAAGGATTAGTGATCACTGTGAGGCTTTTAAATGTAATGTAAATCCAACTGTTTATAAAGTAAAATGTAATGAAAACCATATCTTTAGAAAAATGTATTGAAAAGGGGAAAGATTACAGATAAGGAAGAATTCCAAGAAGGAGATCAAACCAAGAACTGAAGTGGTTTTACAAAATGTATTTGCACTCCCAAAAGTTATTGTATCCATTTTTTCCATAAGAGAAAACTTAATTGCTATAATTTAATAACATATTCTTTTTTAAATAGAAAATATTTCTGCTCTGCGGGGAATGAATCCAGTCTGAGAGTTCTAGAAATGATATTCCTAGTGCGTTACTTAGTATTCTCAAAAATATGTGTACAAATAATACAGAGTCACAAAATATATTCTTTTATCAGATTCACATATCCCTCAAAATAACTACCGATTACATTAATGGCTGTACTCACTTTTTAACAATATAAAAATTTATTCAGTGTTGAACAAACGTTCTTGAATCCGGCAGAGCCTTGTGGAAAAAATTGATTCTGTACATAATGTCTTCGAAAATAGCCTGAAATATACTAAAACATGCAGTCCAGTGCCTCTAATAAAAATATTTAAGCCATTCTGACTCAAATGGTTTACACGGTAGTTCTTCAAATGCAGATTTAAAGAATTTCTGTATTATTACCAATCAATATCCAAAGGCATGAATATAATTCCAGTACCATACATAGCTAGGAAATTTTAAACAAATAAATACATTTAGATTTCAATAGTGAATTTATTACAGTAAACATTTGGTAAGAGATAAGGAGTAATATTGTACAAGTACTATTATGCTTTCCCAAACTATGTAATATACCGGTATGGAAAATTAATTTCCTGAATTTATTCCAAGAGTCATTTTTCCCTATACTTAACTGCCAGATTGTTTTTACAGGGAGACAAATATCTTAATGATATTAATTTAATTAAAATGAAGAATTTAAAATGCCCATATTTTCATGGAAATAAGTAATGGGTTACTGTGCTTTTTTTTAAAATTTTTTTATCAAAAGGTATGTGAATAACGCTAGTAGCTAAACAGTAGGCAGGATATCCGCCGAAAAGGAATCAATGAGACAATTGATTATGAAATTGATCTGATGTTGCGGCCCCTTGAATTTGAAATGGATATTTTTATTTGGAAGATATTGATATTTACATTAATCGTCTTTGACAGTTTCAAAATATTCTGAAAATTGGCACAAATCTTTTTAGTTTATTTCATTTTATTTTTTTCTTGAATAAAGAAAAGTACACTTATTCAAATGGTACATTTTGATTTTCATAAAATATTTTCAGGGCCATGAGTACAGCAAGATTGATACAGGAATATCTATTTTTGGGAAAATACTGTGAAAGGTTTAGGGAAGCAATTGCCACCTTGGGAAGAATAATGCCAGAGCCAGTGTTCCCAACCTTGTTTATTCATCTGGTCATATATTAAGTAACTAAAATGGTTCATACATTTTGTGCATGATCACTTCTTTTTCTCATACTTAATATGAACAATATTTTACTTTTTTGTACTTCTTTAATAGATATTGAAATTAACAAAACACATGGTTTTAATGAAATTTACAAATTAAACATTTTGAAGAGTGAAGTCTACTCAATAGAAGAAAAAAAAGAATTGTGATCATCTATCATATTGTGCAGGCTTCTTTTGGTTAATAATAATAATAATAAAACTTCATAATATATACACATAAATATCAAAATATGAATATTTTACCTATGTATAATTACATACAGAATATGATAACTTTCAGGTTTAGTACGGTACTTAATAAAATTATATTTCTGAATTAGAGTTTTCTGAAAGATTTTTTCTGACATGTCTAATTTTTTTTAAAACGTTGTGATTTTTTGATTAGATTACAAATATTAATTTACACATCAACATTGCACATTTTGTTTGAGGCATTTAATATAATATGTTTGAGTTGCACATAAAAAAGAAAAAATACAGAACAATATTAAGGCAGCTGGTGACATGGCATAGTGAACTTTCACTAGACTGAGTTTAATACTTTTTAAGGTATCAACTATTACACTTCTTTATCTAAGCACAGTGGGTGCTCTGAGAATCCTTTACAACGTAAACCCCTGATGGCATTATTACAGTAACCGGTCTGGGAAAAGAGGTCTCCTGGGTCGTGAATCTGTTCTCTGACCTGGGACAGGTTTTTATAATAATGATATGCAATTCTTTAGTCTCAGTCCCCGGAGATGTTGAATTCTCACCAAAACTCTCTTCCTCACCTGAAGGTCCCCACAGCTCTTTTGTTTCTTTTGCATTTAGAGACCAGACATTTTCTATTCGCGGGAGCCAATCTTCTCTTGACGTCGGGTTTTGCAAACCATCATTCGCTTGCATTCTATGATCATCATCTGTATGTGATTGGATCATGTCTCCTTTCTGGCTCCGCTCACTGGCTGTTTCTTGATGAATTTGGAACGCATTCGGCCCTTGTCCGTTGGCTACCAAAACGTTGTTTGGAAGAGACGTCATATCAGTGTGTTGTTCTGCGCTGTAACCGAGGTACGAACTCCGAAAGCCACCGATGAAAGAAGCGCTTGGTGTCGCGCAGAACGGAGATGTATAAACAACGAACCCAGAATCAGAAGATCCGATTTGAAGCAACGCTTCCTGCAGTTGCGTGAAAAAATCCCAACAACCACCTCCCAACAAATCCCAACAGCCTCCGGCTCGTTGGACGTGTTCTGAGTGGAGTTAGGAGGGATGTGTTGAGGATTCAACGCCTAGGGATTCAACGCCTCCGCGTCAGCTGCCGTAGAGTTTGGCGCAAGATCATTGTTGAGCACTGTGCTTCCACTTCCAATTCGGTAGTTGCCTCACTTGTCTGACCAAGCTAGAAGCCACAATTTTGTTGTATGACCTTCCGTGAAAAGTTGATACTCGAGGACCTTTGTGTACAAAAACACAAACATTAAAAAGTTACTTCAACTCTACACTGCTATGATGTCATTCATTAAAAATAATGCACACTATATAAACTAATAAGTAAAATGTACACTAGTTTTACGAGTAATTAATTCTAAAAGATCGGAGCATTTAATAATTAACATTACTTACATAATATTTATGATTGCATGCACATACGTATTTTTTTACTTATGTATTATTATTTTATTTTATTTAGTTTTACCAAAAAGTAGTTATAAAATGTTACCTGCGCTTCTGTGCACGTAATCACGAGGGAGTGCAAAGTGAAAATGTCTTAGAGAGCGATCTTCAGGTTCGACGTAATTACACTCGAATGAACAGTGTTGATTGTCCTGCTCACAATGCTCATTTGAACAATTGTAACCGCATATTACCAACCAAAAAAAATACTGTAATTTGAGCAGCACAAAACCGACAACAAAGCACAACGATTCTTGTTTCCGCTTTGTTTTCACACTCACATTCTTTACGTCAATGGACAATACCAGACGCATCGGGCCTTTCTGCTCATTCCTGCACTTCCTGATCATTGTGGGGTCATGTTGAGTAGTAAAGTTGAGAGTGATTTGACGATATTGATAATTTATCTGATCTTCTTAGGGACTGCTTTGAAAGTGTATAATAATGTCGAAGAATTGATTGATTGATTTTTTCGTGTTTCCGGGCACGTCAACTGCTTCGGTCATTAGTCCCGTTAGTGTAGTGCATGTTTTTTCTCAGGAGATGGCGGTGATCTTCCCCCGCTGGATGGCGAGATCCGGTACCGACCTACCGTCGGCTAGTGGAGTTTCCCCCTAACCAGGACTCTCCCACTAGCGGGGCACCGCCCCAGACGCGACAAGCTCTAAGCTCCTGACCGGTCTCCCGGAATATGTGGTAGAGTAGTGCATGTTAGTGTAAGTGTGTGTGTGTAAGGGGAGAGGATAGGACAAGGAAGAGTAAGGACATCGCGCGCTGTCCGTGGCCCGTTTGTAAGGGTACTGCTCCGGCATTCGCCTGGTGTTGATCGGAGAAACCACGGAAAACTAACGATCAGAGCAGCCGGCCGCTAGAATTCTCCTCCAGACAGCGACTGAATTCGACCTAGCTGAAAAAAAGGTCTCGCCCCCCCCTCTCAGCACCAATGGGTATATCCGCATGCCTTATCCCACAAAAATGTATTCAACTATATTATAGTGAGAATTAAAATAATACAAATATTGCCAAAAGGTATTCTTAATGATTAATTTTGGAGTGAATGGTGGCAGGTTTTTTTTTTTTTTTTTTTTTTTTTTTTTCCACAGTCGAAGACGCATCCACAGCCTAAATGATTATGAGTAAGCTTATTTCAAAACTGAATATTACCCGGTCGATATTGTCTCACTAAAGCTCTACAATTTTCAATAACCTTTATTAATTTTTGGGGGTAGTTTACACGAAGCGCTTGCGACATTTTCAACATTTTCTCAAAAGTCACTCCAAATATTTTCTTCAAATTTGTTGTGAGAATAGAGTGAAATACATTTATAAAAGTGGCGTAGGTTCGTTTTCACTGTTGACTCTGAATTTTCGCAAATTGCAAAAGATTGAAATTTTTTCAGCGTCTTCCTACAACTACAAAATTGAAGATAAAAATGTTTCTTTCGTATGAAATTTTTTATCCTTAATTAATTCTTTTATTAAGATCATGTACAATTTGTTGAAACTTTTAGTAGTTTTCGCGCAATACTGCGTGTAATTTGTGGTTTTAAAAAATAACAAAAGCAAGATTTACTCAAAACGGTTTCAAATTGCTCTATTTTTTTGATTGTTTTTTTTTTCAAAAATTACACAATTTTAATTTTTGACATCTCTCACCCTATTTACATAATGGCCATTTATTCACATTATTACCTTCTCAAGGACATGTGTTTCAGTGATTTCTTATAAATTTTCTCGAAAACTCAAAAATTTTCTCTGAAAATGAGATCAAAATTTCGCAATTTGAGAAATGCTCAAACGCCATTTTCACTTTTGAAAAAGGCATTTTCACGCCTCCAAATTTTTCCTTCAACCTTTTTGTATGGATAATGATAAATGCTCTGTATATGATCATATAAAAGGTATTTTGCATTATTTTGTTCAAACATTATTCAAATGTAATTTTTACTTGAATTCTTGGCTGTCTGGGATTAGCCGCGTCATGGTCGATGGAGATGACGTTTCGGCCATCTTGTTGTGGCCTTCTTCAGAGCAGTATAGCCGAAACATCAGCTCCATCGCCCATGACGCGGCTAATCCCGGACAGCCAAGAATTCAATAACTCCGGCCGCGGAAACCTACGACGCTGTAATTTTTACTTTCTCGCCGTTACGAAGGCACTTCGTGAGGGGAATTTTGAAAATGTATTGGCATAATACAACCTACCCCTAAAAATGAAAAACTCCGTATCCTCAGAGAGCCTCGAGTTCATTCAAAGCGATCAGAGAATGTCAATTTTGAAGAAAACGTCTACACGATTTACACGCTAACGTTTTTTTTTTTTTTTTTTTTTTGTTGCGTCCACTCCTTGCGCAACGCGTCTCCAAGCCCCTTAAGGGACGTTGAGCGCTTTTGCCCTTGGGAGTAATCCTCCATTAATGGGCATTATTATTTTTTAATATTAGTCCAGTCTCGTCACGTCGCAGTCAGTCAGTGCCTTTTATCCCTTCGGCCAGGGGTCGACGCCGTTAGATCCCGGGGTTCCTGGCCGGTCACCCAACCACGAACCCGCGAGTCTCGAATGCGCTTAACCTTCGTGACTTCACGGAGCGTAGTAAACGCATTCGGCTAGCGCCACCGCCGACGTTGACCACAGACGGACGGAGAAACAGACATTTTTTCGTCAATCGATTTTCTGTCATCACGAACCTACAAAACATGGATTTTCATTACACAATCTATTAGAGGCAGTAAAGATTGATCCATGTTTTTGTTACTAGAGCCCAGCAAATAAGAGCGATTTTTTTCCGCCGAACGGTCGCCGTTTTCCGGCGCACACTACTTTATCTTTCTGCGAGAGAGAGAGAAAAAAGCACTAAAAACACGTGCGTTCCGAAATACACAAGATGAACACTTACCTTGAGGTAAACAGCCTCCACATGCCATGTCCTTGTGCAAAAGCTCGCCAGAGGTTATTGCGGAGGCGTTGCCTGAGATTTGTGCAGAGCGAGGGTTCCCCCTGCCCTCCAGTGGGAAGACTTCTGACTCGTGGGCTCACGAAAGACACAAAAAACAGGCGAATTATCTTAAATACATGCGGTCAGATAATAAATGTTACGGACTTTTGGAGCGCGTAGTGTGATCGAACATGACTATTTTGCCAGAGAACGTGTAGTGGAAAAGCAATAAATACAAGTGAATGTGCGTATATCTGTCGCGTACAGACGCAAAAACTACTCGACCGATTTCTCTGAAACATTCACACCTCTTTCTTATTAGTATCGGTAGTATTTAAAGCGTAGTTTGAATTAAACCGCACGCGTGGAGGCGTTGTTTTTGTAAAGTTAATCGACGACATGGGCTCTACGCCGTTCCCAGAGGACTTCCTTGAAGTACAATCTATGGATGTCTTCAACTACGATCTAGAATTTGCGATTTAGAAAGCAGAAAGTTTGCGCCAAATGCTGAACATAATTCGATTTTTTTTTATTTTTAAAATGTCGTGTAATGTAGTAAAGTTAATACGTAGTTGATCTTCACTGAAATAAATTATTTTCGACTAGAATTGTTCTTATTTATACACAACAACAGCAAAGCATCGCCGGGTCCGTTAGCCTCAAATAAAGAAGTGACATTTCAGACAATTGCTCATCTCTGGAAGGTACTAATCGTGCACTTTTTCTTGATACTCCACAGCATGGGTTGCAGGGAGAGGCGGGTTCTGCCTACGTCACGGCAGTGCAGGGCTGTCAACTTTATTGACAGAAAACTCGGCGTAATAACTCGTTTTGGAGTACATGGCCATGAGAAACAACGGAAGATTTTTAAATTCTGATGAAATAATAGTTATAGAAATAATTGAGTAACGAGAAGGAACATGGTACACACAGGTCGATAGAAAGAGAGACCGAAAACTAGGAAGTCGGCATTGGGAAGGAAGAAGGTGGATAGCACTGCAAACTGAGCTGTGACGTTCCGAGAGGAGTGTTTTCACGCCCGGTGGCCGTGATATGCCGGGCTGAGCCAGGATTAGGGAGCTCGAGGATCAAGAAAAAGTGCGAGCATAGTAATTCAACGTGCACTAGTTTTTGTCAAGAAACCTTTTGACGCAGCCAAAGAGATGTTGGAGAATAATTAAGGGTTTGTCAAGAAACCTTTTGACGCAGTCAAAGAGATGTTGAGAAGAAATAAATTATATTATTTCCCATCTTTGTAAGATAATTTGCTATTAATTATTATTACTATCCCCCATTTCTTATATTTTTTATTTTTATATTTATTTAAATTTTTATTTTTTTTTTGTTATATTTTTTAATCTTGTGCAATATGAGAATGTATATTTTTTCATTTATATTTATAATCTGAAATTTGAACTGCTATTATTGTATTAATTCCCCTCCGTCGCATTTCAGTTTTGCAATTTTATCTGCTATATATTCCTTTCTTTTGCAATCATATAATGTGTCTTTCTTTATTGATATTTTATAATGTTTAATTTGAACTGCTACTAATCCTCTTCTGGCATTTTATTTGTTGAAATTGTATCTGCTATCTATAACCAAAAGAAAATTAAATGTATCCATTAATTGTAATTTAATTTTCTATCTTATTTTGTATTTATTTATAATTTTGTTATATTTTTCTGTATCTTGTAGACTGACGATGACGGCAAAGCCGTCGAAAGCCGGCTATCTTAATAAAACTAATATGTTGACGAAGATGACCTCTCTTATTTCTTCTCATAAGGACGTCAACAACACCATATCAGAATTCCCACAATTCCCACAAAGAGATGTTTGTGCGAGCATGTGATTCAACGTGCACTCATGAGATGTAATTCAACGTGCACTCATATTTGTCAAGAAACCTTTTAACGCAGCCAAAGAGATGTTGTGTTTCTGCCAAACACAAGTGCAAGACGAGCATCTAACCAGAGGCAAATCTCTCGAGCGCAACTTCGTTAAATGAGTTTTTCCACCAGATGTTCATTGGCAAAGTGATCTTTTGCGCCACCATTACGTCCTCTGGCAGACTAAAAATTATTCTGAGACACTGAGCATAAATTATACGGATAAATTAAATGTATCACTTTCAAATTAAGAATTATTTTCTTACCGACTGTCAGTTCGCTGTTTCCTCTTTAACACATCGTTTCTTGTTGCAGAGTGAAGTGACGAAAGTCCCCTCCTTTTATAGTCTTCTTTGATTGGAAGTGTATTGCAGTTGCCACAAGTTCTATTTATCTTTTTTGATAAAGAGAGGTCTTGTGATGTAACGAATACTTGTGATGAATTTCTTGCTACGATTTACATTTTTGTTACATTCGCTTTGTCATTGTCTGATGGCAGAGAGAATGCACTGTGCATAATATAGTTTACTTGTTGACTTCCATTGGCTTCAGAAAGTGCCGTGTCTTAGTGCCTTATAATAGTCAATGCTCTCTTTGTCGAGGCCTTAGGGATATGTTTGAATACCGTTCCATTGTTTAATCTAAAGAACATTTCCTTGTAATTTGGATCATTTTTAAGGATGTATGAACATAACAGCTTTTCCTCAGACTTCATTTTCTTTGAAAAGTACATAATTTATGGTAGCATTTTGGTAGCTAATAAGACAATTACACAAACCACTAACTTCTGGATCATTAGCACACTCCATTTTCATAAAAACTTGAGAAAAGCGTAACTTACGAACGACCAGAGGACTGTTCACCGCAATATTTTGCGGTGCCTGACCGTCCAGACGCGCATCCTCCTCTCTTGAAACATGAGCAGCCCTAGATTATCGCGGCTGGCATGCGGTGCCTTCCCTTGCGCTAGCAAATTCTCTGAACAGCCTTAAGAACTGTTTGAAACTTCTCACTCTCATGCACTTCACAGCGCTTACGGATGCGGCAGACTGACTGGCTCTCGGTAACAAACTTATTTTTTCGCATCTGTTTTAAAGCTTTCAGAATCTCAATAAATTTTTACAGGAATACCAAACTTACGAAATATTTATTATACACTTCGCATTGCTAGGTGTACTGGCGGTATACGCGGTGTATCGGAGAATTCACCACAGACAAATGTGTTTTTTAAATTTCTCTCATGCCGCTAATATGCAAATTTCCGCTATTTTTTTAGCACTATTGCATTTGTGAGTTGAAGTGCTTCAAACGACTTCCAAAGAAGTTTCTCTAAAGCTCAAAAAATTTCTGTGAAAAAGAGCTGCAAATTTCACATTTACAGTAATGCTTAAACGCCTTTCTCTTAATATTAGCTCCAGTTTTCAACGGAAATATTCTTATAGGACGAGGTTTTACTGTTCTATAATTTTTTTAGAGTAATATTTTGATTCTATCATTCAGAAATCGAAAAATTGAAAAAAATGTACTTTGGACAGCAATAGATGGCAGCTGGCAAGATGCGGCACAATTGTAAAGCTGGCCCTGACCAAAGAAATTAGAAAACTAATATGAGAAAGTCTGTGGCATTTTCTAGCACCACTAGTTTCTTTATGGTGAGGGTTTTATTATTTATTAGTATTAGTATAGTTATGTGTAGTAGAAATTATTTGTTTTTTTATCTTACAGGAATTTATTGCTTTTTGCTTAGTACATTGTAACTTCTTATTTGTTGTTAATCCAAATTCAATTAAATCCAAATTCAATTAAATAATTGTTATTATTATTGTTATTATTATTATTATTATTATTATTATTATTATTATTATTATTATTATGTCACTACTTGTGAAGTAGTGACTCCCAAAAATCAAACTTTTGTAGTGATAAACAAAATGTCGCAACAAAGAAAAGATCTTAGATCCTGTTTACCTAAGTTTCAACTCAAAAGCATCACATCTGACAGTTGTACATGACATATACTTCTATCCATTTAGTTAAATTTCACACATATAAATCTCAAAAGTATCTTAATCACCGTTTTTAGGACTGGAAATTTGAGATTGTACTGTTGAGGTGATTACAATACTTTTCCTCCCTAAACTGTATTAAAGGTAGGAAAAGTAAAAAGGTATCTCCCCCTCCCGGAACAGGTTGGCAATATGAACAAACTCAATTCAGTTAAATTTTTTGTTTTAATTTATTAAATATTTTACAACAATAGCATCCATTAAAACTGTTTAGAGGAGTTATTCCTGATTAAAAAACATTTACGCTTCAACAAAATTCATTAAGACTGGAAGCAACACATTTACATTCAGAATCTTTTTCCAAATCCTTTATTTCCAAACCTATCCAAAATCTTTAATTCTGATCAGGGTTGACAATTTATCTCAATTTTTTTATTATCATTATTTAACACATACTGATTCAGATATACATTTTATGGTTTCAATGACCCCATTATATTACTGTTATGTTTTCATGTAGGTTGCAGAATGTGGCAACCGAACAGATTTTTTTCTGTTAGATTCGTTTTTTGCTACTTTTTCTGAGGAACTATCTTTCTGAGACACTTCTGAATCACTTTCAATTAATTGATTTCGCTGAGATGGGTTTTCTGGAGGAGGTTTGATATGAACAATGACAACCTTCATATCATTTTCCAAGTAGACCTGAAACAAACCAGATTCACAAAATGCAATATTAATAATAGCACTTCTTGATACATTACTTTCAACCTAGAAACTAGCCCAAAAGTCAACGTATTGTCAAAATAAATCTCCCAAGCAAAAAGAAAATTTATTTCCTCAGTGTTATTCCTCTCAACTACATTATGCAAGGTAGTAAATTAATTAAATGAAAGTCAAGTCATTTCCAAGGATGCCTTCCCATTACTCACACTCATGTTAGCCCTCTTTTCTCTGGTGAAATCGCCCAAGTGAACGTAATTCTGTCCGATTGCACGGAGGGGACCTGCTGCATTGAGTAGAAACTACAAAGGGTGCAAAGCGACCCCACTAAATGTACTTTATTACTTAGGCATTATTCAACCAAAAAGTTAAGAAAAGTGGTCAAGAAGTTCATATTCAGAGTCTCTGCAAGGGGAATGTAAACATGTGAGAAATACTTCAGGAATGCACCACCTTAGTAAAAGGACCAAAAAAGCTTAGATGAAAATCCTGTTGCAGAGTAACTGAAAGATTCTCATCGGCAATGGGGCAAAAAAAAAAAAAAAAATTGCTGAATTAAAAGAGAATTCGAAACATTTTATAATTTTTCTTGCGTCTAAAGTGAAAAAATGCATTGGAATAGTAATTTTCAGTAAATTTCGAAAAAATATATGAATATGTTTATGGTGTATTTGAGAGTTATATAACAGTGTAAATTGCATTGATGAAAAACTACTTTGAGGTTATCTGCTTTGATTGCCAAAAGTTATTTAGAATAGACATAACACTAAAAAAATAACATTTCGAGGATGTTAGCCAATGTGCCTTATACATCTAGTTCCTATGAGTAGTACTGCTACTCAAGAAGCACTTACTATGTCTTTAAAAGAGGTGATACGTAACAGTGAAATATGAGTGGTGGCAATCGTATATTCACAGAACATTCCAAAATTGGAATTTCATATCAATTAAGCAAAATAAAATTTATAACGAGTTATTTTACTTATTTGAGCATTATGCTATTTATTTATTGTATTTGATTGCATCGTAACTGTAATAAATCAAATTCATTAAAAATGTTGTATGTGTTGTGTTGGTATTAGAGCGGGCCATAAAGTATGCAAAAGGCTCTCAGGCATAAAGAATCAGAAAGGCCCGCAAGGGCATTAACAATACCATAACGTGTTTTGTTTGGGGTCTGTAAACACACAGCAATAAACTAGTAAACCATAAAATATACTCTTTGCTTCCATGGTACCATCAGAACTGGTTACTTCCATCTCCGCCAGATTGTGCTTGACATGGATATTTCAAAGAAATATTTTTGATAATTTTAATATTTTTATAGCACATAAAATATGTAATTTACAGATGCAGTCATCAGGGTCTTCCGGCTTTCAATCAACACCTTATTTATCATTAACAATCATTTACATGCAAACTTCAAAAATTTCTCTCATGAGCTGAACCTTTTTATTATTTTGTGATAAGAAATTTTGTTAAGAAATGTTGGCCGCTCGTTAACAAGATGGAGAGACACTCTCTTGATGTGGAAACAGGTCTTAAGGCCTACATCCATGAAGCAGAAACGGAAGCAGAAAGCGGAAGCAGAAGAAGAAATTTTGTTAATGTGATGTATAAAGAGATTAATCTTATGTAATAAGAGGGTTTTCCAATTATTAATAAATGGATTCTAATTGAATTGCTATGATACTCTTTTTTTATTTTTAAACTCATGTACATGCTTTTGTGAAATTTGGAATTATTCACAACTGCTCGTAAATAAACATTGAAACAAGATGCTTGCTTTTTCAGTAAGTTCTTAGTTTCCAATTTTTTTTTTTTTATGAAATGTACAAGTTTCTTTATAGTACAAACTGTAATGTAATGAATCAATTAATTATCATATCTCTAATATTTTTTAAAGAGATAGGAAAGTGTCGGTGTGACCATAAATCTCTTTTTGTGAGGCAGTCCCTGCTAAGAGACATCCCAACCCTCCTTGAAGCTCACTCTAGCAATGCAAACAGAATTTATGAAACCACAGCTGTTCCTACATAGGGCATTGAACCGGACAATAAGCCTTCATATTGTAGCAAAACCCCCCAAACTAACTCGTTCAAATGCTGTGCAAGAACACCAAACCAAAACAGCTATGTGCTGAACCACACACAGCTAAAATCATCAGGAATCATTTGGCCCTTGCAAAAGGCATTATAAGAAAGAGAATGGTTTGGCATTTGTACACATTCAGAGGAACCCAACCACAGCCTGACTGCGCCCCATAAAATGTCCAGAGGTCCTCAGTCACGAAAAATTTTCCACCTGTCGACAAGACCGAAGCAGTCAAAAGGGTTAATACTGAAAATCAATATTATTCCACATCATTACACAAGCTTTGATCTATTTCAGCAAAAAATTTAAAGACAGTGACTAGTAATTGTTAAGCAAATCTTGTTTATGTTTTTTTTTTAAAGGTCATGTTTTCACTGAAAATCATCCCAAAACTTTTCATTTTTCTATTTAAAACTACTACGGTGAAATCTCCGTATAAAATACAACATAAAATCATTTTATTTATACTTTATTCTGAAAAGAACTTTATATTGAAAAACAGTTGTAATTAATTTATTTTAAAAAGTGTTCCCAATAAACAAAAATAATGCAAATAGTACATATAACTCATTAAAATATTCTGTGATGGAAATTTGTTTTGTCTTTTTGAGCAAGTTGCTCTCCACAAATATCAAATAATGATTCAAACATCAAACTATCTCAAATAATGATTTGAGAACTGTCTCTGGAACATTTATATTTTTCTGAATATACACTTTTAACTTCTCAAGACACTGTTTCAATCTATTCTTCTTCTACTTCTTCCTCCTCCTCTTCATCCTTTTCTTGTGATGTGGTCAAAGATTCCACGATATCACTCTCTGTGAGGCAGTAACATATTTCAGCCTCAGCATCAATATTAACATAATCCTCAAATGTAACAGTTTGGAAGTTCTAACTCCTTTGCAATTTGTTGCCATACCTCACAATTATCTTCACAAGCCTCAACCTCTGGCAAAGCATTGTCTTGGAAATCAATAATTCCTGACTTTCTCCAACAATTGGCAATTGTTGTTGCTTTCACATTCCACTAACACCCTGCTAACATTTGTGTCCTTTGTAGGATGTTGATTTTGGTTGCCACTTTCAATTTAAGGTTAATTACATTTCCACTGAATCAGTTGTTTATGAAAGTAGACCTTTGCATTATGAATAATTCCCTGGACTAGTGGCGGCAGTACAGAAGTGCAATTGGGAGGGAGGATTTCAATATTGACCTGCCAACAATACCAACCTGCAGTTTACTTTATGAGCAAAGCATAATTATCTATCAACAACAGGACTTTTCTTTTCTGTTTTCCAAGATCTCTGTCCAACTCAAGAAGCCAGTCTGCAAACAGTTCTTTGGTCATCCATGCTTTCTTGTTGGCTGTGTATTTTACTGGCAGAGCTGACACACCTTTGAAAGATGTAGGTTTTATGTAATGTCCTACTATCATAGGCTTCAATTTTTCAGTACCAGTAACATTACAACAAAATAATGCTGTCAATCTTTCTTTTGGCTGTTTTCCACCTACACACTTTTCTCCCTTGTAAGACATTGTTTTATTCAGCAACATACGCAAAGCAAAATGCAGTTTCATCTGCATTGAAAATATCATTAGGATCATTCTTTTCATTTACATTTTTCAGATGATGTTCCTTCCACTCTCAAGCCGCGTTCATGTCAGCATCTTTAGCTTCCCCAACAACAGTCTGCCAAGTTATCCCATATCACTAACAAAAACCAAACAGCAAGCCTGCACTTGCCTGAAAATTCTTCACATCCATTGGTGTTGCAAATTTTCTTGCTTTTTTTTTTTGTATCATAGGTCCAGAAACAGGAACTCCAATACACTTAACTTCCTTAAACTATGTGTCTACTGCCTCTTCCACAAAATCCCCTAAACAAATCTTCTTTCAATCAGGGCATATTGCTGATTGTTCAAACATTTTTAGAATTTTTCCACTGCTTTTTAAAATTGTTGAAACTGAAGTTGGGTTCGTGTCATATGCACATGTTACATCGATCTGCTTCATTCCATTATCTATTTTTATCTCTACTTTCTGTTCTATTGTGAACTGTCTCCTTTTCTTACTTTCCATTGTAAGCAAATCGGGTCATAATTATTATGAATACCACGACTAACCACCACAAAACGCACTTACAAAACTGAATCCACCACAACGTGTACTTGCAATCAGAGCGTTCGCTACAATTACCAAGACAAATGAATTTCCAGAAGATCGTAATATTCAAAATTGAAAAAGTTGGAATTCCCCATCACTAGATCCAGAAATAACAACTACTGCTTCTATCTGTTGTGATTATGGCGAACTACGTCTTGGTCTTCACAAATCCGATTGATGTGTAGAATTGATATGTTATTCAATGCACGTTGTGAACAATGGATTTAACCAGAAAAAAAAAAAGTCATTAAATGCATATTCCAGAAAATCTGAGGACTTCAGCAGATTCAAAAGGAATGAAAATATTTTTAAAAAAGTAATAATCCGTATATTTTTATTACATAACATTGAAACAGGTCCAAGTAAAGAGTTTGTAAAAGAGAAATAGCTTTACATTGTAACATAGGACATTTAAAAATCAGTAATTGTGAAATTACTGAAATTTTTTTTAAAAAAGCCTAAGTTTGAAAATCAGATTTTGTTAAGAAAAAAATTGTCTATCTTAAAAAATATATAGTGTAGGTACAGTAAAATATATGATTTAAAAAAATCTTAACAACCTTTTGCAATTTTCAAAATTATGATCTGTGTCTTTTTCATAAGCATATTTTGCTGTGTTCAAGCAATACATTTCTTAAAAATTCACAGGCGTTATTGAGAAAAATTCAAAATTCAGGGCTTCAAATATATGAAGAATCCTCGAAAATTGAAATATCATTTTTAAAGTTTCTTACATTAGCCAGATTCATCAGGAAATAATTTTGGTGAAAATTTGAAAACCATTTTTTCAATATCAAGGACCTACAAAATGTGGATTTCATCAAAAGGTTTCCCACCTTCAGTGATAAAAAAGTTAGCGTATAAAACTGTTGTACCCCAGTTCAAATCCAATCAAAACTAAGTATATTTAAGAGTGAAAAATCCTTCATAAGCCTTCCTTCAGAGGTGAAGTAAAGCCAACTGTCTCATATTGAAGATTTACTGCATGTAAAAGATCCTCAAGCCTAAAAAAGAAGCCTGAGCTTAATTCAAATCACCTGTTTCATCACCCAAGTGTTATCTTCTTTCTCCGCTAGATGGTGAAAGGAGCTTAGCAAAATTTGCATGGTCGGAAGAGCAGGCCTGATAGGCTGATTCTTGCCATGTAAAATAAGGCATAAACTGATGTGAAGGTAGGTAGAGGATGAAGGAAATAGTGTCAGGATATCATTGGATTGAAGTTTGAAAAGAGTTGGGTCAAAACATCTGCAAAAATCCTGTGGACACTGTTGCTACTTCAAATTGTAACAAGGTCAATCATGTGACAAAACATTAATAGAATGAGACTTCTGCATGTGCTGTGACAGCTGCATCTCTTAGTCTCTTAGATGATGTCAACTATCAACCACCCCTTGCCCCACATGTCAACAAGCTATTATCCTATTGTAATATATTGACACCACAAAATCCTTTCATTAATAGTGAATTTAATACTGGGAGTGAAGCGAGTGACACTTTACTTAATGTATCGATTTAAGTTCTAACAACACAACTAAACACTAAATCTTAACACTATTGTCAATTAGAACTTACTTTCAACAGCATTTAATGTTAGTTTTAGGAACAGAAGTCACATTGCATGTCACTACAACAACAACTTCTCCCATTCCAGGAATGATACCAGATGATGGTTCAATCGACAGGAACTCTTCAGAGCTGCCAATTTCAAACATCTGGTCATCTTCATTAGTGTTTGCAATGGTGATGCATCCACTAGCAAACCGTGGAACTAGCAGAGTTAAAGTAGAAGGTGTGATGGTCCATGAAGATACTTCTTTGCCACTAGTCTCTTGAACACTGCAAATCAGAAGTCAAAAGTAAAAAATCTAAAAAATTGAAAATGCATTACTGCACTAAAAAGGATTTAATCTTAAAATTAACATTATTTAATTGCTAGCTCCCATAAAGCTTTGTTTATAATAATAATATTAACCACTACAATTACGATGTTCTTCAGTGAAATATAAACAAAAAATTAGATAATCGATATATTAATATTTATAAATAATCCAATAATTCTTTTCTAGAACAGTAAAATCTCAATAGCATATTTTTCAAAAACCAAAAATTTTGAAGGCATAAGTGGGAAAACTAAATTACACACAAGAAATAATTAAGAAGCTCTCAAAACAATGTTCGTTAACACGAAGAAAAAAAGAAAAGAGGGAGAAAAAACAACTATGAAATCAAATGTAATTCATAATTCAAAATAAACGAACAATGATGGCACCAGGGCACAGCAATACACATAAAAGTACCCTAGAGACAACATGCATTAGTAATTCAATGAAGTGGGGACTGGGACTTAAACCTGCTTCATAGAACACAACTTCGAACAGACAGCTTAAACAGCATTATAGACCCAAGATAAACCATTCTAATGTGGTTAAGTGTTGAGATTAAACTGCACAGAAAATCAAATAATCCCTTTAATTTGACCTTGAAAGATTATTTCTGTAATTTTCATTTAATTTAATTTTACATAGATTTCTCATTTCTGCACTTTTCTGACTAACCATACTATGGAGTGGAGGCAAAGAACAAAATATCTCAAAAATAGGTAAAGTTCAAAGAGGTCTTTTCTGCTTTAGAAACATAATTCAAACCCCAACTTTCCTCCATCTCCTCACCTTCTTTCCATCATTTTCCCATCTGTCTCCCAAAACTCTGGTCCTACCAAAAATGTATCCTTTTAGGAACCTGAAAATCTAGATTTAAGGGCCCAGGAAGCACCACTTCCAAGTTTTGCGGTTATAATGTAGGTTGCAGTAATTTCTTTTGTATACAACAATCTGCAAACATCTTTTTATTTGCATCTTAAATCTGTTCGAGCAGGTCTGGGGATCCTATCCAGCAGCAGCAGCACATCTAGATGATTTTGTTTTGATTATTTCTTACAAATTGACAAAAACTGTCTATACCCATAACGTATTATATATAAATAGAATTTTAAAAAACTATCCTAATAATCCATGCATGTACATTCTCTTTTTAATGAAATGTGGTAACATGACATGGGTGTAAATACCATACGATCTGTTGGGCATCTGAATCACAGAAAGTTGTTCAGTGAATGGCAACATTAGGCAGTTATTTATAAGTAGATTTTAATTTATTTTATTTTCTTATTTATTCTAGACAAAATAGGTGACATTATAAATGAGAGTATCAATTGGGTAAAGTTGGAAATTCGATGTACTACATTTGTTATCTTAAAATTACAACACTACGGATACGTTTCAATAAAACAATGTGACTAGTCTGACACATGGGTGAATCACGTTATATTAAATTTGTTAAGGTATCTTATTGGTAGTCTCTGTGGAACCCAGACATTCTTTACAGCTCATTCTCACAAACATTTATTAAGCCATATTACCTGGAAGAAAATGTGGCATCAGGAAGCATAGATTTGAAAATTAAACTCTGATTTCCCAAAGGACCACTACCTATGCAAGTTTGCATTGCCATAGATCTATCGTCCATGCATTCCACAGTCAGTGCTATTTCATGCTGCTGAAAGGTACGGCACAAGGATCGCAGAGCACTCTATAAATTCAGAAAACAATGAAAATTAAGGACTTTCTGACTGAATATTTTTTTAACTATTTTTTATCACACGTTATTTACAAAACATACTCACCTCAGGATCACTGAGTACACTAAGTTCAGAAATGCAAGTTTCTCCAGAAAAAGTGGAACAGATGTTTTCCAAATTCAATATTCTATTTAATGTAGGATTTCCTGGTTGCTTCTCTCTAATTCTGCACAAAATAAGCATTTCAAATAAACCGTTAAAATAGACAATTTTTACTATCCTAAAATTCCTCTAATACATAATTAATGTCTGAATGTACACACATTTGTGGACACATTACCTCTCCCAATACCTGCCTCCACCAACACCTAATGTTCCCTATGTTCCTGAGACAATAGCAGCTCGCAGTGTTTTTCAAATTAAATAAAGTCAAATATCAAGTTCTGTTTTCCCAAAATTGTGAGTAGAGAAAAAGTCCAGACATTTTCAATTACAGAGAAGAAAGCTTTTTTACAATCTTAAATGTACCATATCTTAACATCAATATCACAATAACTAAGTTGTTCCAAAATTACTAGGTTTCTTTAGAAACCGGTAATTTTGCAATTAAAACCTCAATCAAAAACACTGCCATAATCTCCAAAAATTGATTGAGAAAATTCCCCATACCAATTACAGGAACAAAATTGAATTCTTACCACCTAACAAGAAGTTGCACTGCACTATGTGCATAGTGAACATGCAGTGTGTTGGTGTGGTGTTTCGTATGTGTGGGGGAGTGAGTGGGGGGAAAGGGAAAGGACGTAGGTGTAGGTGCGTGCATGTGTGGTGTGGTGTGGAGTGGAGTGGTGTGGAGTGGTGTGGTGTGGTGTGGAGTGGAGTGGGTGGAGTGGAGTGGTGTGGAGTGGAGTGGTGTAGAGTGGAGTGGTGTGAGTGGAGTGGTGTGAGTGGAGTGGTGTGGAGTGGAGTGGTGTAGAGTGGAGTGGTGTGGGTGGAGTGGTGTAGAGTGGAGTGGTGTAGAGTGGAGTGGTGTCGAGTGGAGTGGTGTCGAGTGGAGTGGTGTCGAGTGGAGTGGTGTGGTGTGGAGTGGTGTAGAGTGGAGTGGTATAGAGTGGAGTGGTGTGGAGTGGTGTGTGTGGTGTGGTGTGTGTGGTGTGGTGTGTGTGGTGTGGTGTGTGTGGTGTGGTGTGGTGTAGGTGTGTGGTGTGGTGGGGTGTGGTGGTGTGAGTGTGGGTGTGGTGGTGATGGTGTGGTGTGATGGGGTGAGTGGTGTGTGGTGGTGGTGTGTGTGTGTGGTGGGGGTGTGGTGTGGTGTGGTGTGGGTGTGGGTGTGTGTGGTGTGTGGTGGTGTGGTGGGTGGTGGTGTGGAGGTGGGTGTGGGGTGTGGTGTGGGTGGGTGTGGAGTGGGGTGGGGTGGTGTGGTGGGGTGTGTGGTGTGGGTGGGGTGGTGGGTGTGGTGTGGGTGGGAGTGTGGTGTGGGTGGTGGGTGGGATGAGTGGTGTGGTGGTGTGGTGTGGTGGTGTGTGGTGTGGTGTGTGGTGATGGTGGGTGGGTGGGTGTGGTGTGGTGGGTGTGGTGTGGTGGGTGGGATGTGGTGGGTGTGGTGGTGGTGTGGTGTGGAGAGAGTGTGGGTGGGAGAGGGTGCGGGGGAGGTGGGTGGTGAGTGACAGTGTGTGAGAGTGTTTGGGTGTTGTGGTGTGTGTGTGTAAAGGGGGGGTGGGTCTGTGTGAAGGGGGAGAGATAGGAAGGTGAGAGGGGAGGGGGGTCTTGTGTATGCTTGCTGAGAGGGTGCAGTGCAGTGCGAAGAAGGTGTGCGGTGCGGGAGAGAGTGTGCGGTGCGGGGAGGGTGTGCGGTGCGGGGGGGTGTGCGGTGGGGGGGTGTGCGGTGCGGGCGGTGCGGGGAGGGTGCTTCTGAATCAGTCTGTCAGCCTTGCTGTCTCTTTTCAGGCTGTCTGCCTTGTAGCTTTGTTTCAGTCTCTCCATCTGCAAACCCTGCTTGTCTTGAAGTTTGATGCCATATTTCACCATTCACTGGAGAAACTGCCACCTCACGTGATAAAAACATGCACTACAGTTACTGGACTTATGACTTTAATCGTTGACGCACCCAGAATTACTTATTTCATCAACATGGAACCCCGTGTGTCATAGTTGCTACTGCATAATGCCTAAGCAATTTCAGTCATACGAGTCGGCTTCATTGTAATTAAGGAATGTGTTACTTCAAGAATAAATAGAAAAAAATATTGTAGGAAGGAAACTAAAGGCGCTTCAACAATACACACTTTCTCTCATTATTCCCAATTAGCAATTTCCAAAAATTCAGTGTTAAGATATTCACCATTCTTTTAACCATTTCTTGTTGTATTGGGAAAATATTGGGCAGTTGTTTTAGAAAATTTTTCTTATAAACTGCATTAATTTCAACGGAAATTAAATGAAAACTACTTGTGTTTTCAAAAAATTGTACGTATCTTTTAAAGAACTCATTTTTACAGAACAGATTTTAAGGCAAACATCTCTCTTCAATTTTATATTTTTTGAATGTTAATTTTTGGCATTTTCAGAAATACCAAAGTTTGCAAATGAGACTACTGCCACTTTTTATCGTTCTTTGATATATACAAAAGTAAATTAAAAGACAAAATTTGAAGCCATTTTTGAAAAAAAAATTGTTTAAAAATTAACCTGTATTTCAAGTAAATAATGCAAAATTGACACATTTTTGAAAAATTGTGCATGATCTTACTTATCTCTTTAAAGATCTGATTTCATTAATGAAAAGTCTATTTTCAATACTGACTTTGTACGTTCTTTGATTTAAAAATAATTTTATATATTTTTAAAAAATTTTCCTTAACAATTTATTCTGGGCATCGCAATTTATCCCCCCTCCTCTCCAAGTTTTCCAGGTTCTGGAATGTGGAATGACGTTGACACAGCATTGGTATGCAACTGTTAAATTTGTGATCAATAGACACTCATCTTCATCATTACATTTGTTAATCACCATACATACCTGCGAAGTCTCTGCCGAGTTGGTTCATCACCACAAGTGACATATAGAATGCCCAACTCCAAAACATCTCTCCCATCTTTAAAGATGAACGATACATCATTTTGAAGAGCAAAAGAAATTTTAATAATTTCATTTGACCCTGCTGCAATTACAGCCTTTGATGGTTCTATTGACACACTGACACCTTGTAATAAAGCTCCTACTCCTGTTGGAAGAAAACGGTACATTATTATCATATAAATCCATTCACTAATATCAGGATTTTTTGCTGAAATCATCTTACCATGAAAGTTTGCACATGACATTTCATACCTGTGATATATCTGAACAAAGTAAAATAATTCTTAAACTAACCTATTAAAAACAATTATTTTACCAAAAACTAAAATATCATTTAGAGATTTCTATTAAAAACCACTCTTAAACACAAATCCTAACTACTTTATAAATTAGTTAATGAAATATCGCTCTTCCACATGAGGTCATTGAGTGTTAAAAAAAATCCTTGATTAAGATACAGAGTGAACAGTGATTAGGAAAATAAAATTCCATTGCATTTTGCATTTTTAATAAGCTTTTGATTATAAATATGAAAGGTTACCAAACACTTCCATAATGTTCTAGACTTCCCAGAACATCCTCCAATGCACTTCTCTTGTCCTCCAATATACCCCCTCCCACTGAAAAGCAATTGGGTAATCAATTTTGAAGTTTCAAGTTACAGGAAGATCAGGCACAGATCTAAAAAATACTTCCAAGGCAGGTGGGATGGATTTCAGATAAGACCCCCAACCTTATAACCATGATTTCAGATAAGACCCCCATCCTTATGCATATGATCCTAGGTATATTAAAGGTCTGGACAGTTCCGGCTACTGAGGAAGCTGCACTACTGCACAAAGTGCTCAGTACACCAGGCTGCACATCCAGCTGTTGAGTCAGTTCAGCGGATATGCCAGCAGCAGGCAGTGATACACGTTAATGGGATAATGCCCTTTATTTTGTTTTAAGTGTGAAATAATATGGCATCTTCACAAAACTCTTTCTTGAAATTAACTATTAAAAGCAATTCCTTCTTGAAAGATGATGCATTTTCACATATTCTTCAAAATTCAAGGAGAAATAAGAGTAGTATTTATTCAAGAATGAGCATCACACTTCAGGAAATTTTAATATATCATACTTACCAGAATGTACACTAACTCTGAATACACAATACAACCCCCTAAATATGAAGAAGCCTCCTAAGAATTATTTAAATATTTAACTAATTCTTAATATTTAGTCCAAATAAAATTGCAAATTGTCTAGAAAATCTTGCTGATGAGAATGTTAAAACTCATTACCTGAATTATCACAATTTTCCTCTTCCATAAAAATCAAGGTATTTCACTGTCATCTTTATCTTATTATTTATTACCATTTCTTCCTTTCTTGTCCTCCTCCCTTACTGTGTCACCCTCTGACAGACTCTCTTAAGAGTTTTGTACATTGAATTTGTGTTTGTCTTTCTTCTGATGCCACATAAGAACATTCCCTTCTGAATCACCTCATTATCATCTTGTTTAGTTTTGTTTGAGGTCCCTGATTCTTCAAATTCTTTCACACAAAATATTTGAAATTCTAATTGTTTAATTTTCATATTCACTAGTAGTGAACTGTGAACTCGCTCATCTCCCATTTCACAGGTAATGCAGGAGAAAGCGGCAGGTTTCAGTTTGGGAAGTGTTTGCTTACAATGTATTTTTCAATCACTCTCTTTGTGGTTGGATGTAGAACATGAACTTCTATCAATATGAATTTTTTAAATTACATCTCTTATAAAACGCAGATTTGCATTCACCAGGTGTCAAATACCAATAGACCACACACTCTCATTGATAAAGATGTAACAAAACCTCGGCAATGATTTTTATTCTTTTTCCTCTCGCAATTTACTACAGTCAAATTCATTTAAAATTCTCACATTACTGGCTCATTCAAAATATTAATATTTGCCTGGCAAATTCACAGTGCATACTAACAATACTTTCAGGAAAATTATTAAATATTACAAATACACGTGATATTTATCGCCTTTGCAACTTCCTTGTTACTTCAGCATTCAAGTTTCTTGACATGGGAAAGCAATGTTAAAACTTAAATCCTGACACGGTTTATTCCGCAAACATAAGATGACCTTTGTGTTTTTGGAAAGAGATAATAAGGGGGGAAAAAAGAACACGTTTTGAATTTGGATTAATCCTACAATTGGACAGATGCTTGGACTGATGCTTACCTTTAGGAATATATTTCACATAAATGAAAGAGTCTATGTTTCCTTTATTGAAGACAGTGAATTGAGTGTGCAAGTTACTGTCTAGAGGCCCAAGATTTATCCACATATTTCCAGATTTATCCTTCGGTATATTTCTAATGCTCATATTAAAGGTCCCACAGTAACCGAATAAGGGAATCTGTAAATACAACAATATCCGATACGAAAATACAACAAATAAGAGAATCACCATTATCTTATTTCAGTTGTCAAATTCCTCTGTTCTTAAAACTGAAATTGTGCAAGGTTACTTACTGCAAATCTCTCTGAACATCCAGTTTGTTTTGCTTCGTGAATTATAATTTTTCCATAGGCCACTCCAACTTTAGTAGGAGAAAAGATAACATTCACTGGAACACATTCCTTTGCATGTAATCTCATTTTACGTTCAAGAACATGCTCTCCATTTTCATTCAATAGCTGCAGACCAAATGATTGTTGATGTACACAAACTTGAAATCTTTTGCAACTCATCATTAGCAACAGAGTGCAATATATTGACTATTCCACTCATGAAATTAAATCCAATATTATTTAACTAAATGTACCAAATGCCCCAATCAAGGCAGTGTATCTGAAAATGTTTATCGCTTTTTCTATCCTATTTTTCTTACCGCTTCTCCCTACTGGCCAATTATAAACTGTGACTCATCCATCTTAAGAGGCGGTACACATTGATCGCTACGTCGATGTCCAATAAACCGGGTATGTACTATAACATAATCTCTGCGATTTTAACATAGCTTTCAGTGATTTCCAATATTTGATGCATTTTGGAACTCTGTATTGTACTAATTTCATTCATGGAATAGTTCTATTAAATAGCACTCGTGCTTTGGAAACTCTCAGGCAAATTCCCCCCTCGTCTTGCGAATTAGGGCTTTATCGACAATTTCCAAAGCACCCGTATTACTTATAACAAACACTAACATCAATTACATTATGTGTTATAAACATAAATAAGGATGTGATCAAATAAACAAAACCTAGAAAACTCTGACAATAAAAATATAAATGCAATACAATGATTTCATAAAGTCATTCTCTGATGTGTAACATTTCACATCACTTTTTGTTGTTCAGTTGTGTATCAGGTTGCAGATGACAATATTTGAATTTTTTAAGGTTTATCTTCAGCAATAGTTTTTGTCAGTAGATACTCAATGAGAACTGAAAACAATTTTGAATGCTGGAATATAATATGATACAGCTTCTTCATGAAACTTTTAAAGACACAATTGCAATTATTAATAATAAACAAGATATGGTAATCTCTTTCTTTGCAATCTCCCATGTTCTAGGATAAATTTGGTGAAGATCTTACAATGCTGGAGAATGAATTAAGGGCAATTACACAGGAATTTTTAGCAAATATTTGCAAGATCGTATTAAATAGAAAGTAAATGTTCAAGCATTGCAAAATATTCATGTTATTCATTACTCAGGTAGTAAGTATTACAAAAAAATGTTTTACCCAGAATCCATGACTGCCATCAACAAGGGAGAGACGAATCTTTACAGTGGAAGCCCAATCATTTCGTAGGCGACATGACTGCATTTCAATTTTTCCCACAGGTACAGTGTTCCACACTAAATATTTGTGAGTTGTTTGCACAGGCAGGCCAGTGATGCTCCTGGATGAGGAAGCTGACATAGATCCTGCAAATAAGTTTGTACAAAGACACTGAAAGCAAACCTGCATACATTAAGGTGTCTAAAAGGACAGAAATATGGTAAACAATGAATATAAAGGGGAAAAGGTAGTGGTAATAGAACAAAAGAAAAGGAAAAATGGAGAAAAGAAGTCTCATATTCTCAAAATAGAAAAACTGTCAGCATAAAGCTATGGCAATCATTTAGGTGTCCAAAACAGACCATGGCTTAACATCAGAGACTTCTCCACAGGAATAAAATTTGACATTTGCTACACCAAAACTCAATGAAAAACAATATTAATTCAGTAATTAACGTAAGAACAAAACTTCAATTAGCATTCATAGCTTGAAATCAACATTAAGTTGAAACAATGGTTCACGAGTACACAACAAAAAATAACATCCAAAGAGCCAAATGAAATGAATAACAAAAATAAACTTACCAACACTTTGAGATGAACCCGATGACTGACAGGAAAGTCTCTCTTTGATTTGACCCCTTTCATCATTTTTAATGCTGGCATGGATTTCAACTTCAAATAGGTTACCACCAGGGTAACATTAATCATGAGTTTCCTAAATGAACAAAATTAAAACTTCTAACAATAATTCTGGATCATCGATTTCAAAATTAGTCTAACTTTTCTCCAAAATACAAGACTATATCAACATACATTTCCTAACAGAAAATCTTAACATTTTTTAATTACATTCTTAATGCAAAATAAAATGCACAGAAGAAATTTGTTTTGCTATGAGATTTCATATTATCTGCTATGAGAGCATCACAGGTTTTAGATACAAAAATTTAAAATAATCTGGATAGCACCCTCTAATATCCAATATCACACAAATTTACTTTCTTGTAAAACATATCCAAATACTCTCCACAGAGGTCACCAGCAAAAAGATTCAGCCTCAACTTTATATATTGACCTTTCTATGAAGATCACCGTATTTGGTTATTTCAACGGGTAACAGTATACATCGAACATTAAAATTCGAAAATCTTTAATACTATGAACATAAATTATTGTTTAACAACTAAAGTCTTACTCTTTAAAATGTCATTCACCTCTTAATTTGTTCTTCAAATACCCAGGATGGAGTGAAATTCAAACTTAAAGAAGTTTCTTTTCCTGGAGGAATACTTGGTGTTGCATTGCTTACAGTGATAACATTGCTTGATTGAGCCTGCCATGTCTCAGAGTCAACAACAGTTAGCTTCAAGTCAAGAGGCACAACTCCTCCATTTTTCATAGACAAGGTCACAGATTTTGAAATGCCTGGTCCTGGTGAAGATATTTCCACAGGTGATTTGAAATTGAACAATAGCTGTGTGATACCAACACAGCCTTTTAGTTTCAGCTTCTTTAACAGACATGTTTTAGCGCTTGATGAAATAGTAGTTGCAATATTAAGATACGCTGAATAGTATACAAATCCACCCTGAGTACCTATAACACAAAAGTGTTAAGTTTATTATATGTTGAAAGCAGTTGAATTATAACTGAAGTATTTGTAGACAACTCACTTTTGCGATTTTCAATGAGTGGGGCTTTGAATGCCACATTCACCTTCAAGCATTTGTTGAAAGAATCATCATTATCACTTTGACACAAAGTAAATGTATGTTCAGAGCTAGATATCTAAAACAAACAATTTACAGGTATAGAGATGTTAAACACTAAAGACAAAACATTTTGTACAAACTCCTTTCAATTTATGGAATACTGAAATTAATGCACCACACACATATTAATACTTTCATGAGGCATTAATGTTTGTGTTGTGTGTGTTTGTGTAATGCAGCAGCAGAAGAATAAAAAGAAGCCCATAAATCATTTTTCTTTGAAATCTCATTTTGCACACTTTTCGATAATTTGTAAAGAAATGATGATGATTATTGAATGATGATTATTGAAAAATGATTATTTGAACATGCAAACATTTTTCCTTGGGGTGGGTACCCAGAGACTTAGGTTCCATAAGTAAAACCACTTACTTAAAAATCTAAATTTGATGATCTGATTTCATAAGAAAAAATCTTCAATAAATAAGGAGAGGGTTTAAAAAAATTATTAATTTTTGCAATTTTTGAAAATTGAAAGGTTTCACAGAAAATAGAATCTGAATCATTTTTATTAGCATACTTATATTACAGTAAAAATTGTGTAGCCACTTAAGAGGCAAGTTTGAAAATGTAGGAGGGCTTCACATGAAGTACCCCAAAAATTAAAATACTCATTTCCATTTTGAAGAGTAGTGTCAGTCGCACCAATCCGGGAACATCGATTTTGGTGAAAATCCTGTTTATGTTTTAGGTACTAGTATTATTCACATGAAAGGATAGGCTGACACCTGGGGGAACTGCTTGTGCTACAATAGCTTATACATTCTTCACATTATTTTGTAAATATATAAAATAATACAAGTTGAACCCCAAAATTATTTGACAGGACTTGATCATGAACCTAGGGACTCAAGTTCTACAGGTGTTGTCTTAACCGAGTGAGACATGCAACCTGCGTTGAAGAGAGTATTCTAGGCTAAATATTTCGATTTTATTGACATTTCAGAAAATTCTCTGGGCTTAAAGGGTCAACGTGTACTAAAGCAAATGTTTTTTCTATCAATTTGTAACTAAGTCTATGAGGACGGGCTGATCCTGACATTCCCAACTACAAACTTTTAAATGTAACAAAATTCATTTTGGGAAATAACTATTTTATATTTAATAACAAAAATCAATGGCATAGGAGAGCGTCTCAGTAGAGGTTGTTCAGGACTGGTGATGGGAGAACTCGAGTGCTACAAGGTCTTGAGGTAACATTTTATAGTAGATATGTGGATGACACTGTCTTAATTGTCGAAGAGAACATATCACAGGTTTACAAACGATCTCAAAATTCAATTCACAATTGAAAAGAGGAAATTGGTTGTCATAATTTTCTAGATATTAAATTCATTAGACAAAACACATGTTGAATTACTGATTGGTACCACAAACCTTAACATGCAGGAATCTTACTAAATTTTCTATCGAAACACCCTATTCAAATGAAAATAGGTGTAGTGTACGGTTTAGTAGAGAGAATGATTAATCTATTTGATTAGGTGTTTTGTTAAAAAAATTTACAGCAGTTTTCCACTTCTTATTAAACAACAAATATCCTTTGAGTTTCATTTCACAATATGTAATGTCTAGACTATCCAGTCATAAAAATAGAAAAACTAAGATAGCCAGGGATTCTTCCAATGACAAGATAAATAGACTAGGTTTGCCTTATGTACCTAAGATTAATTGAGAACTCGTAACTGTATTTAGAGCAAGTATAATATAGATATATGCAATAAGATTATAAACAAAAAGTGCACACAAATAACTTGAAAGATAAAATTAAATGTGATTTATAAATAAACTGAAATTGTGGAAAATCATACATAGGGCAAACTAAACGAAAATTTAAAGAAAGGTTACTGAAGGAATATTAAAGAAATGTTAGAAAACTAAAATTCCATAACGCAGCACAAAATTCAAAATAATCATAAAATTAACTTCGAGAATCTAGAAATTTTGGCTGCAGAAACTTATAGACTCAAGAATAATTTTAGATACACCTTATATAAAGACCAATTAGGCTCTTAATACCCCAAAAGAATCAAAATAGTTTCACAAATACGTAAAACCGCTTGTAACAACATCTGAAAGAAAGAAAAATAACTTTAACAGTTGTCATTCCTAGTTCACATCCCTCCTCTCTCTAACAGTCAACTACGAGAGAAATTGTTTTTTGTTAGTTCCTCCCTTGCTTTCGACTAAATATTTACAATCAACTCTGTATGATTGATACAGTACACAATTGTACAAATTGTTGTAAATTACACAATTTATTGTATTATGTGTTCGTGAAGTGAAAAATGTTAGAAAAAACAATGGCAAGTTTATGTCCACACATCCTATTACAAAGGTAGTTTATCAGTAATGTTAATTTAAAATTCCATTTGTACTTTTACTTTATGCTAACTTATGCATAATTTTATGAATTACAGTATTTTACATGATGATGGGGCTATAATGAGCTCCAAAATGTTGTAAAGTGTTTTAAATGTTAATAAAAATGTCTGTCTAAAGTTATAGAGGTGTATAAATGAAAGAAAATACATTAGAGACAGGCTGATAAAAAATAGAATAACTTATTTCACTATAACATGTATATGAGATCATTGCTGGAGCATATTTTGAAGCAACCTCTCTTGAAGTGATAGTTCACTACAGGACTGTTGCATTTTTTATACCAACACATTCATATAATGTGAAATCCATTTAGACAATCAAATGGGATTGAGAAAAAAATAAAATATTTTCCTGAATTACAGTTAACAAGATGAAGTTCACACATACATTTTGACAGGAAAACAATGAAAACAAAGGAAGTTCCCTTCAGTCTACACAAGCCACACCGCAAACTTTTTTTGTGTTGAAATCATGATATCTGAAGATGAGAGAGCAGTGTGCCATTTCTTCTCCATTAAAGGAAGCTTACTTTCAGATCTAATCGGCAATGTACTCAGGGTCACCTTGTGCTAGTAATCAAAAGCATCCATGATTTATTTTGTTATTCTATTAATTAACAAGAAAAACACTAATGGAGAAAACTTCAATAATTTTAGAGTTTTAGTATGAATTTAATAAAAAGGCTTTAATAAAAATTTCAATGGCAATTGCAATATTATTTGAGCATTTTAAAACATTTCTCATTTTGAGAAGGCTGTCAGTTCTAGATCTAAAATTAATGCTACACTCAACCAAGGTGAAACTAAAACATCCCTGTCATAATTAATTACTTTTACAATACATAACAAAATTACCTCTTCTAAATGAAGAGTTAAAGGTAAATTGACTTCTGAATAATTCCTTATTTCCAAGCTAATCAACTGCTGACAACTTTCAGGCAGGACTCCAAAATCCACCATGTTAACAGGAACTCCCTTCTCATGTACTTCGACCTGCATTTCAAAGAAACATTGATTAAAAATATATATTATTTCATTGTTACTTGAAGTTTTATTAATTAGATTTCAATAAAGTTACCTTTGGCATTTTGGAGAACATCTGAAATTTTACAATGCAATTTTTACATAATTGTGTAACAGCATCTTCAGCATTCACATTTACATATATTTCAAAATTTCCAGGAAGTGTAGGTGTGACAATTATCTGGGGAACATTAAAATACAAAATAAATACATTAAATTTTTAGTTTTATTAAATAACACAACACAAACTACTTGATTCACCCCTTAGCATGCTCGTCTTGGGTAGTCATGGGGTCAACTTCAGAGAGGCTGTCAATTTTTATTATAGACTAAAAATAATAATTACAGTAAATGCAATTGAAATTCAAAAGACTATTAACAAAATGAAGAGACGTGAGGAGCAGAATGAAGTCCACCCTGCAAAAATTGCCATTTATGAGACCCTAGCCTTGGCAAGAACACTGCTCATTTTCCCTAGTAGACACACATGTTTAAAAACTTTCTACGTAGACAGGGTGTCATTCAAATAACTTACCAAAGCAAATCATAATACAGAAGGCAACAAAATGAAAAGGATTAGTTGAAAAAATTAGGGCACTTGAAATCTGCTGAATGAGAAATGGGGGGAAAAGGACACTCAACACCACAAAAAGTATCCTAAAGCTTTTCTACATGATTGAACCTTTAGCAATGCCAAATAAACATTTACGGATTACATATTAACTTCAGGAGCAAGTTCTGACAATTATTTGTTGTGACAAGTGAGCTGCCTACACTTTATCAATCATCTACTATTTCATTAAATAAGTCAATTCAAGTGTCTCATAAAACAACCTCATTTGTCTTTGCATGAAAAGGACAAAATTGCCATGCTCTCTGACAGATGTGTTGGCTAGTGATTTCCAAAAATCTTAGAAAGGATTAACCCTCCATTTCTTGCACTGTTGTAAATTTTACAACAGATTTGAATTTCGATCCCTTCTTTGTAATTCACCGCAACAATTAGTATGAAGGGTCAATGTATTCCTTTGTGGATCTTTCCACTTCCTGTTTAGTTATGTTTAAATAGTTTCATGGAAGTGACGTAAGGTAGAGTTTATCTTCATCATGTGAAGTGTTGTATATTTTTTTATAGCATGTGAGTTTCTTGTGTTTGTGTTGTCTTCTGAACTTCTACATGATGAAGATATTCCGAGAGCTTTTCAGGAAAAATGGCTTTGCTGATGATAATTTTATATTCCAAAAGAGTTACAGGAGGACCTTGGTGAAGAAAATATTGTAGAAAGAGTAGATAATAGTAAAAAGTGAAACTGATATACTGTATCTGAAACATAGTGAAGATGACTTACAATGAAGAGAAAGGTGGTGTAGTGCCTGTTTATCTGAAAAAATATTCAAATAGAAACCTAACTGGAGCTTATGGAGAAAGTGCAAAAAGAGGGACATGCTTTATGTACAGTTATATGCCTTGTGGACAATTCATGTGCAAACAACACTGTAAGAAACAGATTGTTTGACTCAAATGTTCAGAGAAACAAACATATTCCTTCAATTGAAACTTTGTAGAATGTGTGGGAGAATAAAAATGTTTTCTGAATTTATTATTTTATTTATTTTTTCTGATTTTAAAAATGTAAAATAGTAAAAAAACAACAAACTTTATAATGCATTATTAATATCAACCATAAGATACAAATAACAAAAATTCAGAATATGCTAGAAGAATTTAGGGTTGTAAAAAATACACGCACGGGTACTCATGTAAGATCTAATGGTGTAAAGGACAAAAGGTTAAATTTAGTATCGCATCTATATTTAACATGCTCACGACAACAGAACTTTTAATTGAGAATGACTTTGGCCTGTATCAAAGTTTTAAAATTAACCAATTCTTTTCAGTAACAGACTAGAACTAGAAATGTGCAGATTTTACTTATTTCATCTTTTTCATTCACTATTTCGAGTTTTTTGAAACTACATTCCCCCAAATCATGCCAAAATCATGCAACACAAAATTTTTGAACTTCTGATTAGGCAGCATTTAGTAAAAGTTTAAGTGATTAATTTTCTTGAATAGGTATTTATGCATACCCTTCAATTGTTTTTTATCATTCTTTCTGTGTATAATGTTACATGCATAACAATGTTCCAAGCCTTTTTGACACTGAATGTGGAAAAATTTCTCCATTAACACTGTCAGTCATATGTCGAGTCATAAATCATTGCTTTTTATCTCCATAGGCCAGGAACTCGGCACTATTTAGTATCTAGAGTTCGTAGATGGTCACCCATCCAGGGAGCTGTAGTGCCTGTCAGTGGTGCTGCTTAACTTCCGCGACTTCACGGATTAGGATTAAGAAGCTCATCATGCCTTTTTTTGTTTTGATCAAAATACAGTGAAGCCTGTCTGAAAAAACACCCTCTCAAAGACAAATGTATAGTCTTTGCCAGTGATTTAAACAAATCCTTTATTTAATTAAATTATCCTTTCCTGTATTTATTATATGGTGATTCAAATCACCTACATGATGGATCAAACCTAACTTGCATCAGGACGTTTGACCCACTTCTGCATGATTAATGTAATGCAAAGCATGTCAGATTATACTAGCTAGGAAAGGGCAAATATAAAACACGCTTTTACACGACCCTTTTTATATGCCAAAAAAACTGTTTATCATAAAAAGGAATGGAGTAAAAATCTTGAACTAAAAGCCGGCCAAACATCCTAGATTGCTCCTATTGAAGCAAGAAAGTTTGCTGTTTTTTTTTAAGGTTTTATTTGAACTTTTCGAATCTGAAATTGAATATTTTTAGTTCAAATAAATGCACATTTGCATTATTAGCTACATCAACTTATTAATGTAGCAAAACAATTAAAACATCAATAACATCTAAATTTAAACACTCCAAAGATCTCCACCTCATTGATAATGCATGGGATCACTTATAATGGGGCACTGCTAGAGTTAATGAACAAATTTCTCACAAATAAATTTAGACAAAAAGGAGAATAAAAAATTTAGTCTATTTACAATGGTTTAGTTTGCCTACATGACATTTAGTTTCACCACTATTTTGCATAACAAAAAAGTTGCATATGTCTACATTTTCTCAATTTTTCAGCCCCTAATAATTTTATTATAGGATGCTGAGGTTTACAAGAGTTGGTAATCATGTACTATCATTATAATGCGATAGGTTTCTTGTGGCAGTTGAACGATATACAAAGATAAACAAAATAGTAGTAGTTGATAGTAACGAAGTTGTAATTCAAGAATGGAAAAAACGGAGTATTTACACGCAAAAAGCTATTATATTTATTGGATCGAGATACAGAATATTACCGTAAATTGTTAAACTGAACTTGTTATCCAACAAACTGGTAGCAGAAGGTTAAAAAAGAAACATGGCAGAAGGAATGAATACACCCTTTGGAAAAATAGAATTATTAACAAACACAAATCACAGTCTGTGAGCATAAAAATGAAGCTCTTACAAAATCCAAACACCTATATGAAGATGTAATACTAAAAGAAGAACCGAAGATAATCCCTGGAAATGAAGTAAGTAAAGAAAGTGGCAAGAGTGTATAAAAGAGTGGTATAAAAGAGTGTATAAAAATGATGAGGTGATGGGGATGATAATTCTAATTCTCTCAAAAAAACAACTTTTAGCATGTAGGGGAATAACTAGTGCAAAGACCTTGTGGGAATCAAAGAAAAGACATGAGGGAACATAGACCAATGACATGAACATAGACCAATTTTGTTAAAAACAAAATTAGCCAGAATTGAAAAACCAGACAATGAAACAATTAATGGTTTTTAAACGAGGGCAACAAGCTTATCATGTGAAATTAATGAACTTGGGGCAAAAATTGAAGAACAGGAGCTGGTACATTATATCATTGACGGTCTGCAACAGAACTATAGTGAAGTGACGACTACGTTATACGCTAATTCAGACAGTGATTTTGAATCAATGATGGATGGTTTATTAAGGTACAAAAAAAGTGTGGTCAGCCATATGGGAACAAGGAAGCAATAGAAACAGTGGATATGAAAACAAATGAAAAAAGAGAAAAGAAAACAAACCCAACAACTTGCATAAAATCTGTTACGAGGAAAGCAGTGAAACATCTGCAAATAAGAAAGAATTTCAAATTATCAAAAGAGCAATTCAATCAGATACCCGAAAAAGATGCAAGCAATGGTGGCAAAGGAAGAAGACACCAGCGAGACCAGAAGAAAAATTAGATGGCTATTGATTCTGGATGCACGGATAGAAAACAAATCCAAAAGAGAAAACAAACCTAACAACTTGTAGCAGTGTAACATCAACAAATAGAAAGAAATCAAATCCTCAAAAGAGCAATTCAATAGGACCCAAAAAAGATGCAAGCAATGGTGGCCAAGGAAGAAGACACCACGCCGAGCACCAGAAGAAAAATTAGATGGCTATTGGACTCTGAATACACATTGCACATGACGGAGTGACGGTGTATTGAGAAATGAAAAGTCAGCGCGAATCGAAATTGTGACCGCAGAATCAGGAAGAAGAATATGTTCGGACACAGTAGGAAACCTGGTTGGATTCTCTAGCACTAAATCAAATAATCTCATCAAAATCAATCTGGAAAAGGTGTTGCATGTACCATGTTTGAACTCAAATTTATTATCTACAGTATTTAAAAAAAGGATAAGAGAATTGTGCTCAATGAACAAAGTGTTAGAATATTTGATACCAATCCATCACCATCACCAATCCATCCACCAATCCATGATACCAATCCATCACTTATAGCAAATGGATTGTTCAACAGGATAATTTCATTCTAGAAATAGATGTGGACGACAAAGAATGTGATACTAATAGTGAATCTTATGGCAGAAGTGAAATTGATGAAATCTGTTTCAAGTCAAATTCTAACATTCAATTAACAAATTCTAACAGTCAACTCCGGTTATATTGAATGTCTGGGAACTAACATTTTTGGTTCACTGTATCTGACGATGTCAAAATTAAATAGAATTTCTCCATAATGATGATTTTATTATTTTAGAGGTACAGCAAAATACATTAACAACACGAATTGAAAATTTCAATAATTTTATTTATTCTTAAAAAATCAATTATTTTCAATTCTTTGCTTCGTACATTTTTCGTTAGTAGTTTCTCTAGATCCCTTTTTCAGAGTTCGTTCTCTCTTCATACTCGATTCTGCATTGTTCAGTCTCTAAACATCGTAATGCAGTCTTGAGACCCTTCAATACCTCTTGCACAGTTGGAACACCGTCCCACTCTCCTTTTATTCCACTAATAACATATGAAATCTTTTTGGTAGTGCCAGGGCACAAGCGGCTAATAAAACCGATACCTTTCCTGCTCAGTGTAGGGGTGTAGACAAGCAGCAGAGATGTGGCAGTCACACTCTTTCTGTCACCTACATAGAACACCATGTGCTTTGTCCTGTGGAATATCAAGTAACATCAAGCTTGAAATTGAAGCAAGCAAGCATTTGCATGTCATCACCGCCAGTTGCAGCCCACACAGGGCATGACCTTTGTTTCCGCAGCGAAACTGAGTGGCATAAGGTCATCAGTAAGGTCCCCATTCTAGGCCAGTTACCTTCACATTACAGAAGACTTCATCGATTATGCCCTTTTGGCCAATGATATTTTTTCTAATGGTGTTGGAATTTGCGTCACTGAGACAATATATTCTTTCCCAGAAGAGAATTAATTTCCAGGACGCATTTTCTATGTTCACTATATCCGAGATTCAGGTTCACTATAACCGAATCTTCTTGTGTAAATGAAGGTTCACTATATCCAAGTTCACTATAACTGGAGCCAACTGTAATGTCACCTATGCAAGGCGAGCATTGATACTTGTTAGAAATTGATTAGAAAACAACATGAGAGTCCCACATCTCTTCATGTGTCCAATGCATACCGTGTTGCTACATACAGTGCTGTGACTCTGCCTCCGCATTCTGGCAGCCCGAAGCAAATATTTTTTTGACCGTATATCCATACGTTTATTGTGAAAGAATAATTTAGATGTGTTTTTAGAATGTGCCATTGAAGCATTTATAAAATGCACAAACGTAAGTATATTTTACCCACATTCCCAATCCTTTTCTTGAATCGACCCTGTTTAAAAGTATGGTTTTCGTCATTGACCCTGTGACATACCAATATATGACTGAATATTGTACAATATTTATTATAAATGGCGTCAATTAAAGGGGATAAATTATGTGAATATGCTAGCATAGCAACGGTAAGCAAGCCATCGTCAAGGTCAACATATTCATGCAGTGACAATCGCAGAGACGGCTAGTTAATTTTGTATAGAATTCAGGGATTGGCTGAAAAAGCAGTGACAGTCGTGAAGACAGCTAGTTCGTTTTGCAAGAAATTTAGGGATTGGCTAGGTACGAAGGTACATCAAGTGTTATCTGCAAATAAACAATCGAAAAAATGGACCGAGCTTTGCAGGGCTGAAAGAATACCAGAGGCATTGATTCTGACTGATGCCGTGGGCTTGAACGGATCGTGCTCCAATTAATGTTAGGAGTTTTTTTGGGGAGGACTTGTAAGCATCTACTAGGGAATGGATATTGAGAGAACGTCGAATTTGAATACTAAGTGTGACAGTGGAGCTTAAAATATTTCAAGTGAACAAGTTGGAGGGACATTGAGGGCTTGGGCGAAGTTGTCAGTGATTGGACTGGAATGCTAGCAGCAAATAGTTTATTGATCCGATGAACGGTGATTGAAGTGTGCTTCCGAGAAAAGAAGAGAGAAGATGGTGTCTGGACCTGAGGACGGCGGCGTCGGAGATGAATAAAGATGGTCCAAAAGCGCGCAAAGACATTATAAGGTTGGAACCGGTCATGACAAAGGTTTAATTTTATATTGGGTAAAATTATACGATACTAAAATTGTTTAATAAATTTCCATGTTTTTGTGAAATTAATACATGATTTTCATTGAGCCAATTCTAGCAATGAAGTAGCAAGATAGAAATATATTTGCTTTTCAGGTTCCTCGACCACTCTGTATAGATGGCAGATCGGATAATCATCTATTAGCATACAATAGTGATTATTTCTATAAAACCCATTGACCCAGGTTGCCGAAAACTAATTTATTACAGAGTTGAAGGGTGACGTGTACAATAGTCTCAGCGTAATCTTTTCCTGGCGCCCATTTATACAAATTCGGAACTGATTACGTTGGTATAGATGGCACAGAATATATTGCAAATTATTTCAAAATGGCGTGCCAACTGGGGCTTGAGTTTGTTTTAAATATATTTAGTTCATTTCAACCCTCTTAATCTTTTATATATTTTACAGCATACAACACAATCAAAACAAAAATTATTGCATATCAATAACTTGTATATAACAAATAGACAAATATAAAGATTTTGGAAAAACTGAATTTAAAAGAGAGTTTTATTATTTTTGCACTCTTATCATTTTTAATTTTATACATATAAACAAGACTTCAGAAGCAAAATCACAGATTCTAATGTATAAAAAGTTTGATTTTCATTAATGGGAATTATGTGAAATTCCAAAAAGAGAACCTCCCCAATTTGTATTTTATTATTATGAAGTTTAACTATACGTATTTTATTATTTTTAAATTATTATTTACATTTCAAAATTCATCGACCCCCAGGGGGCTGATACCAACCCCATTGACTGCCTGTGTCCGACAAAAAGGGTTATTTGGAGAATCCATAAAGTGGCAAGACAACTATCAACTATTGTATTTTACGGACCATTAAAAAACACAATTTTTTCTTCGAAAAACTGCCTCCAAAATTCTTATAAGCGAAATTAATATAAAAATGTCCAGTGTTTGATTTAAAATTCTTGCCAGAACTTAAAAAAGACCCCGAATTCAACGCTGCAGGAAACCTATCTCTATCTGGCAACAATAGATTCAACTGGCAGCAGCAGTGCACCGAGGTGGCAAACATGAGTTGCAGGGATTCACAAGCTGTTTCCTTCCCATTCTGTCATCACAAACCCAGAACTGTTTTATAAACTAAGATTTTTTTTAGTCTGGCTTTGCAAATTAATAATAAAAATTGTAAAAATGTTATTTTATTCAAATTTCTTAAAAGTTAAGATGTGTCTTATAGTTCGTAGACTGTAAACTACTGGAGATGGGCACATGATTGTATTTGTACAGTATTACATTAAATACAAAATTAATTAACTATCAACACTCACCGTTCGTGTAGTTTTCTGACCAGGGCCAACTAATGTCACATCTGGCAACTGTATCTGGGAAGACAATTCTTTCTCTACAGAGGTATCAATAGCATTGTTGAAAACTATTTTGTGGACGGATAATTTGCATTTCAACCACCTGCTGCTTTGGCTCTGAATTTGAAATACTGCTGATGTGTCACAACCAACATATGCTTCATATTCTGTCTGTAACATTTCTACTTGGATCCAATCTGCAAATAAAAAGAACAATCATACTTTGAAAAACCTGGAAACTGGGAAATGATTTGCTCCAATTAATTTTGTTTTCAAAGATCACTAAATATTTTTTGTAAATAATAATTTGAGCTTGTGAAACAAAATGTTTCCTAATGATGTATTTTCACATGGAAAAACTAAACAAGTTTAAAGATTCACCTGGCTGTTCACTGAGAGTCTTCTCTGCATGATTATCAAAAAAATCGGACAACTGTTCACTTGGAGCGAGTGAAGAAATATCTTGGGTAAGAGTGGATTTTGTTTTATTTTTTGGATTCAAAATACTTCTTGCTATTGTGCCGGGAGTATCCTGAAGGTGCTTGGACAGTATCTCTTCAATACCAGTGACGCTCAAGGTACTACAGCTTTTCTCATTAGGTGTGACATTAAATTCGCAATTGGCTTCAAATTGTTGCACTGAGCATTCACCAGGCACTTCACTGGCTGATACTTCCAAATTAGGAACTGAAGAAACAAAACATGCTAAATTGAAATTTTTTTTATTATATGAATCATTATTATATAATATCATTTATTTTTATTATATATAGTGAAAAATATATTTAAAAAATTAGTGATAAAATATTTTACGGAAAGATCCACCAGGTCAGATCCTTCAATTTGTCTGCTTACATTTAGTCAAATATAAATTATTTACTCTAATGGATTTGACAAGGAACTTACCAAGTTTCTCAGGCACCTCTTGTGTAGTAGGCTCAACAAATGCAATTCTCACACGATTGACATTTGGACTTTCAATTTCATGACCAAAGTTGGGCTGCAAAGACATAAACATCTGCAATTTATACATAATAACAGCTCACCACCTTATTTATATTAATCACCAAAATGATTACATAACACTCCACACAAAACACAGGGTACCACACATAGTGCCACCTTTCGGGAGGCAAGAGTTGCAATAATACTTAAATAACTGAATTTATCATCACATTAAAGGTAGGAAATACCCAACAGATATCTTGTTGCAAATAAAGTAACATTGTTGACATGGCAGCAAGTTTATGTAGTATAAGCATTTAAGTATATTGTGCAGCACTGTTCAGTGCAGAATGCAATGGTAAATACAGATCTGCAAATGAAGTTTGTTACATTTTTAGGGCAGTAATTACTTCCTACAAAATCCCTTTATAAAATACACGAAGGGGAGATGTCAGTTTTATGTGATTTTACAAGCTGCCATGGAGACAAAACCCTATAAATGTATAATGGATAATGAATCCCCCAGGGACCATTAAAAAAGAAAAATTGAGACATTTTTGGACTAAGCTATAAAGAAATCAGCGAGTCCAAATGCAATCTCCAACACAAGTTGCCCTGGGAACAACTTCGGAACTTAGGCCCTTAAAACATAGTTTTGGGGCCATGAGTTCATCTTCTCAGGCAGTATTCTACAAGTCTTCTATTTCTTTTTTGGAGGTTTTACTCTTCTATGTACTCCCATTCTGAAGTACAGGTTGTCAGAGATCTGAAGATTCTTCAACTCTTATGTACAATTAAATTGACTACCTAATCACATTTCTGTGCATTTTGGTCACAGGTCTAAGTCTTTCTGTTTGTCAATAAACGTAATAAGCAATTTTAGAAGTTTTACCTATACACACTACCATGACTATATGACAGCACGGTCATTTGAAATTGAGTTCCAGTGTGAAGCTAGTTATTTTAACATTATGATTTACAAAGTGCAGAATGCTTACATAGGTACAGATAGAGAAACTAAATACAAAAAAATTTAAGTTGAGACCAACAAGAATATATTTTGTGAATATGCCCATAACACTTGACAATATACTGCAAGTTCAATATATTATTAATTAGTGATAATTAGGGAGCGGATTTTAATGAAAGAAAAGAAAAGGACCCGTCTTTATAGGCCATTGTTTTGCAGTTTTTGTTTATTTTGACTAATAAGTCATTTTTTATCTTTTTATGTCATTTTTAATGCATTTTTTATTGATTTCATCAATTTTAAAATTTTTTTAAATGTTACTTCAAATAATATTTATGAGATGCAAGAAATGTTCTTCACAGAATTACTCAGTAGCCTCTTCGAACCGTTTGCTCAGAAATTGGTTTGGCAGCCGTTGTGATGTAATCCTGTGAAGTATATCAGCGCCAATGCTGGTCTGGCCAATTTTGGGATATCTCTTAAAGACATTTCCTGGTAAAAAATAATCCAAACTAATTTTTTCAAGTAGAGTTCACTCAAACAAACGGAAGAAGCCTTGATTACATGAGTAACATATCCAACAGACTGAGTTGTTCATCCAAACTGGTTCTGATAAGATTTTTTGCATCATTTTTCTTTGGTTTTAGTGTATGTTTAAAGCATTTTAAGAGCATTTCATTAATCATTTTTGGTGATGTTTTGGCAAAAACCGTCCCTAGCGATTTGTTTTGCACAAATATTTCATTATTAGAAAGTATACTGAAATATTTAAGTAGTAGCATGAAAGGTATTCTACAGATTACAGTTTTTAATAAGAAAAGATCTCTTAGAGTAACTGCTGTTTAAGTTAGTACATTTTATATTCCATATTTTGATGATAATGAATCAAACTAAGAAACATTTTGAATTTAATTGTAATTCAGCTCAGCCTCAAACACCATCATATTGACAGATTGTACTTTCTTCCCACATACATTTTTCCTTCTGTTAAATCAATAGAAAAAAGTATAAATGAATAACAACAGTGAAACATGCTTAGTTTACTACTACTTCTCAATAGAACATTTGCCTCCAGCATCTTCAAGATTTTGAGATACAATGATGATGATGATGATGCTTCCTTCATCTGGAAGAATGCCTATAGTTGACACCTCCCACATAATAACCCAATATAGAATTCTCTTTATTCCACCACATTGGTTTTCATACCAAGCAAAGCTTACATTCTGAAACATGCAAACATAATGACTTACCCTCTCTTTACTACTAAGGATTGTGTCTAAACTACCCATTTTATCAGTCTTCAAATTAAAGTATTCTTCAGGAGTAACTTTGTTTTTCTGTGTTTTTTGAGTTCCAATTACTGATCTGCAAGAAAAGTAAAACACTATTCACATATGTACCATTATCAAATTCTTTTATTAGTAGAAAGATAATATTCTAAGTGTTTCAAATAATCAGTGGCAGCTAGTGTGAATGCACTCCGGTGATGCAGCACACTAGCCATTTCTTGTAATAAATAAAAGAATTGTGTTCTCAAATTATTGATTAATTTCCTGATCAAAACAATGATAAAGTGCATTAACAATTGCTGAGATCAGCTTTAATTTTTCTTAACAAGGGCACCTACAACTGGAGCAGACTGGGGTCCTGTTGTGCTATTTTGCCATAAGAGACCCTGATGACCTCGTGCAGAGCATGAGAATTCACGTTGGGCATGTGCGATAAAATGCTAGCCATTTAAGCGCTTCTAGGCTGTGGGATTTATAGCACCGGGCAGTCCTTGGCAATGCCTTACTTACCCATCAGGCAATTTCATACTATAGCAGAACCGCTCGCAAAAAAACCATCATGGCGGACGTACCTTTGGTTAAGTCTCGGAGGCTGCCCCCACCCTGTGGCATCTGAGATTTCCCCTCTCGGCGATAAGGAAACGCGTCGGCGACAAGGAGAGGTGATTGGAAGATTCAGCGATCGCACTGCCCTCTTCGTCAAAAGAGGAACTCAAAAGGAGAAATAGGAGATTTGGAGGGAGAGGCCACGTTCGGGCATGCGCAGTGGAAGGTTTTTTTGAGAGTGGTAGAGCAATAGAATGCATGTAGTTACTGATCGCCACTAAGGTGAGACAGAGGCAAAATTGGGCTTTAATGTAAAACATTTTTAGCATTTAAAATTTTACAATTGACCGAATAAATTAACACTGAAATATCAATGAAAAACTTCATTTTCAAACACAATATAAATTACACAGGACTGCAAAGATTTTGCAGAACAAAATACTTTATATTATTAACATTATATTGAATGTCTTAATTAAAAAAATGATCCTTTTCCTGTACGAGTTTTGCATAATATACAAATGACTCTATTAATTTTGATACCTAGCATTGAAAGTGTTCGAATGAAAACTATGAGACTGAGATCTGACTGTATTTCAACATCCCCATCCAACATTAACAACCCCCATCTCGATCAGGTTTTTCGTCCAGTTTCCCTGATCCATTGAGCAAATGCTGAGATGGCCCCTTGTTTTGCTTCTGGACATAAATGTAACTTCATTTTCTGTGCACATCTTCTAGAATTCAGTGGGAAATACAATTATTCAAATTATCGTTTCCTTTGTGTAAAATTTATTGCTTATTTATCTTTGAAAATAGATTTTATTACATGGGAGTTTTTTTGTTTTGTTTTTTTCTCCCTTTCAAAATTTATTGCTATTTATCCTTGAAAATAGATTTTATTACATGGGAGTTTTTTTGTTTTTTTTTTCTCCCTTTCAAAATTTATTGCTTGTTTATCCTTGAAAATAGATTTTACTACATGGGAGTTTTTGTTTTTTTTCTCTCTTTCAAAAATTCAAAATTTAAGTAGTATATACTTAGTGTAGGGATCACAGAATTTTGAAAATGTGCACACAATTCACTTTTCCCCATAGCACGTCATGCGCAGTTTTTAACTGTTTTTTTTTTACGTAAAATAAAATAAAAAATAAAAAAAACATTACTAAGATGTATCATGTTCATTACGACAGAAGCCTCCAACAAAAACAGTTTTTTATCCCTTATCCTCTCTTGTTGCTAAACAATCCTATGATGCAGCTCCACACTGGTGATTCCATAGACTCAGTATGCGACAGGAAGCACCAATTAAATGTCATTATCTTGTGGCAGTGATCTTGTTTCAAACGTGTATTGTGTGGTTGCAATTCTTCTTTGAGGATAATTTTAGTACGAGTGCTATTTCAAGAAACAGCTGTGTGTAACAAAACTATTTATTCCACATGTTGTTTGTAAAACGTGTAAACAATTTTAAGGTATTGGTTCAACAGAGGTCAATCAGGTATGCCATTTGGAACTCATATGGTTTGACTTGAACAGTGAGGTTATTACAATAGTTCTTACTTTTAACAATGGTTCTCCTTATTACCCAGTAATATCACTGGAATGAACAAGCAAAATGAGACCGTGAACATTTTTCCAAATCTGCTCTCAGCAATGAATGAGACCCAATGTCACATAAACAAACGATTTTGATTCCTGGACCATTAAGAGCATTACCTGCAAATTCTACCAGTTCTTCCTCTGCTTTTGGTGCAGAAATTGGTCTAAATATCAAAGGGAAGAAAGGATTCTCTACATTATCATGTTTCTTATGTGAATGGGTCTCTAAGAGTTACAGAAAGTCACTGGGAAGTTACAGCTTTGCTAAAAAGCACTTGATACAGAGACTAAAATATTACTAAGTACTCTAATTGACTCGCTGAAAATTTTACTAACCCAAAACTGACCCTTCTTTTCATAACGACCAAAACTACCCACCATGATAAAAAACAAAAGCCAAAGAAGACATTTGCGACAGACCACATATGTTAGAATGTATTCAATGATGGACCACCCTGGTTTAGAGATGTATTCAACCATGTGCCAGAAAAAAACAATTATTTCATGGGCCTATGTAATTTTTTAAGTAAAATTTTGGGTATTACCTATTTCATGTGGATGTATTTTAAAATAGGAACAAACATTCAAACAGATTTGTGTAAAATTTTAGTGAGTAATTTTACTTCCTCACACTACATTAATAGCTGTATTATATGGAGGAGGGGGAATTTTTTCACCCTGAATGTTCGAAAAGATAGAGAGGCCACTGCTAACAGCACACCACTGCTTTTCAGCACCAGCCACCCCTACAAATGCAACAATTGCTATACACACAACCAGTAACATTAAATGATGCAATGTTTTATAATTTAAAAAAGTATCTAACAAATACCATATAATCAATTTAACAATTATTGTGTAACATTGTTTGACTTACTTCAATGATATTTCTGCATCGCCAATAATGCCAGAAAAACAAGACAATTCAAGCTTCTCCTGTTGTCCTGGTGGACTAAAGCCAAATTCCTTCTTCCAAGCTTTTTCATCTGCAAGAAGCCTCTCAGCAGCTTTTTCTGGAGGAGAGGACAAAGGAAACTTCAAGAAACAAAACACACTTGATACTTTCGAGAGATTGTTAAAGAGGTATAAGCAAATTCCTTGCTGTGCTAATGGAAGTTTGGCGACTATCAAGGATGCTTTATTTATTCTTAAATTTATTTTATGTCTTTTTCTTCTTTCTGTTTTTTCTTTCCCCTTTTATTCTTTTTTCCTTCCCTGCCCACAATAGTAAACAATATCAGATTTCATCTGGTTAAATTTAAAATTACATGTTGTTGTATACTCACTGCAAGGACTAATGTGAGAATAAAGAAAATACCATTTTCATTTTTTCAAGATATTAATGGTAAAATCCCTCTCTTTGAAAAGCAGTGCTCCTCCTCATATCTATGAATTCAGAATAGAACCAGAGATCTGTGGTTTCTTTCTTATCTATTTTCTAAATCTGAATATTTAATTCAATTTAACAACTCTTTCCCAGAATATATTAAGACATTTCCCAAAACACAGAATTTAAAAAAAAGGTTTTAACATATTACAAAATGAAATGATACTACCGAGAAAAGCTTTCAAAATAGTGACATAAAATGTATATATTTAACCATGCACTGTTCAATAACTGGTTATTTGTTTTAAATATTAAATCTTAGCCCTGCTTACTTTTAATACTCTCAGGGTCATTTGTAAACCTTTTTTCCTCACAAGACACGTCAGCACTGTTTTCTTGACTTGTGTTACCTTAACACCTAAGAATATTACACACCTGGAGTAAGAATATTTTTAATTTTCAGTTGTCTTAAAGCATTGATTCCCAAAGAGGGGGCATACACCTCTGAGTCCACATTGAGTCGTGTATAAATTCCTATCGACTTGGGAGTGCTAGGAAGAGCATACCCCCCCAAGGGAAGCATAGAGACAAGTCAAGGGGGACGTGGGATCCATCAAGTCGTGTGGTGTACATTACCATTGTCTTGGAGCGCTAGGAAGATTTGAATTTTAATGTCAAAGTTGCCTTGTGTTATTCTGTGCATTAAGATATTGTTCAACATGAGGCCTACAAAAACAAGCATGTATAATGATAATTATATTAAATATGGGTTTATTTTGAAAATATCTCAGGTCTTCATGAAAGTACCCGCCAGAATTTAAAGAATGGTTTTCAAAATTTTAGAGCATTACGATGAGTCAAATTGACTGTGGAATATTCATTTTGTAAAAAATCCTACAATTAGTTTAGGCAATAATGTTCACAGACATATTTTGAAAAAAAGACAAACACTTTCTCAGTATCAGGGAACCCCAAAACCTGTATCTCCTACAAAATCTCCACAGCATTACATAACTTTTTCTGTACTTTGTATATTACTCCATATATACATATGTATACAAGAAAGTAAAAGTACGGATTGCATGAGAAATTCAAAAAATATTGGTTACACTATGTACATATACATAGTATAATCACATGCATCTAAACATATGTTCTCACATGTTTACCCACCATTTTCATATTGTACATGCATACACACTTTCTTGTAGTTGGTAAGAAGTTCACATAAGATTTTAATGGTCAAACAGACCAACAAATTAAACTTCTGCACGTAATTGGATGCTCAATCCTGATATCTTTCTTTATTCATTCATTCACTCGATCCTGGTTGAAAAATAAATTTGAACTTCTAATTCATTTCCACTTCACTTTTTCTGAATTATATTTTCCCCAATATTAAATTTCTCAAGACTGTCATCTCTCCACGTTTCATTTATCTCCTTTCCATTTCTTATGTTTACTTCTATATCCTCTTTAATAACTTCTTACATTTTTGCCTTTTGATATTTTTTTTCTACATTTCATAAAACCCCACAATGAAAGAGAGAAGGGCCCAAAAACTGCTACAGATAATTTATTCCAATTTATAATTGGTACTACCTATTTACCATTTACACTGTGCAGTACCCATAAAATGCCATTTTCTTTTCCAACAATTCTAACTTTGTTTATATGTACATTTAAGATGTACACTTTGTCACCATGTTTAGTCAAACTCTGTAAAACACCAACAACTAGCACCAAACTCTATTGAAAGAGAAAGAAGTGAAGTATACACAAGTTCTTTTCTTTCATTCCGCATTATAAGATTTCTCAGGAAGTCACAATAGACAGCAGCATCAGAAAACCAATTAGCAGGTGTAGACTGAAATGCAATCAACTAAAATTTAAAGCAAGCTCTACTTCAAATTTGCAATTTCCAGAACTATATTTATTTGCGAAACTAAATTTAATGAAATGTAGTCATTCTGTGCTTTCAAAGTAACCATTTTATGTAATATTCATAATTTTCAACCATCATCATTCAATTCTAAACCTAGCATAAGTTACAGAAACAGTATAATTAAAATATGTGCTTAAACTCTTACCTGCTGGAACAAAGTCTTCAGAATAATATTTTTTAAAAAGAGCTTCAAATTCTTCTGTTTTTTGTTTATTTGATTCACTGAAATAAAAATCATTTCTGAGTATTCTATGCTACAAGTCTCTAAAATTAACAAGAGTTTAAAAACCACTAAACTTGGTTCATACAAAACAGGATTTTCTTAAAAGTTCATCTAAAAGACCATACCCAAAAATACTGGCATTGCTTTGGCTGAAACGTGGTGTGGATGTGCCTAAAGTAAATTCATTTCGAGACATATCTGTCTGGTTCTTGGAGATATCTGAAACAAAATCCCCCACCCACCAAAAAATACAAAATCAAACACAAATCTAAAATAAGCTATCATATTTACATTTAACAAACACCAAATTAATTATACCGAAAGCAGAATTTTCCAAAGCACTTTCAGCTAATAGCCGTTGAAATCTTAGCTGCAAGTCAATACTTGAATCCGATAAATGACTACTTCCAAGTTCATCCAGTATACTGAGTGTCAAGTTACTATCTGGCACAGTACTCTCAGAAAAGCTCTCCTTCAATTTTTCTGAAATATATAAACATACATGTATTTAATTAGAGCCAAGTCCAATTATCTTGAAAGAATTTTTTTATGGGGAGGGGGGGGGCGCAACACATGTAAATATGCCAATCTTAGAGATTTATTTTCCAGTGAAATCTATTACTCAAAGTAATTTAATGAAGATCCTTTTTTATTAAAATTTTCTAATTAATATTTTTTAATGGAATCGGTACTACTCAAAGAAATTCAATTAATAAAAAAAGTAGACAAGTTTATAAAAATTACGTTAATTTCGTATTAACTGCATAGTGTGTCTCAGTTCAAAACAAATATTCTGTAGAGTAAAGCACAATTTTAAGAACAAAGACACTTGTTTCATACCGGTATTACTTACCTGGCAGTTCATCTGGCACTGCTGGAGCGGTCATGGTTGTACTGGGGGTTTCTTTCAGTTCTTGCTTACATTCAGTTTTTGAATCTGTGCGGATTGTCCACCCGAACGAAAGTTTTCCATTGCTTTTCAGATTTAATAAGGATAAAACTTCGCATTCGTCAAATGCGAATTCATTCATTTAAAAAATATTCAAGCCCACATAATACATTGGAATTCCTTAAAAATATGCTTAGAGAAGAAATTATAACAATATCCAAATGAAAATCCTCGATGTAGTAATCCTCGATCCTAGTATCACACTTTCAAAATCAACATGTTTCATCCACGAACAAAGTTCACAACAGGTGTGAACTTAACAAACACCAAGATGATACCTTACTTACATAAAACATTTAATGTAACCACAATCAAATACATCGCCTATGGTTCAAATCCTCAATATAATTATTCCTTCACAACGTTGCCGACACAGTAAAAATCGGGAAAATTCACAAAGCCACTTATTACCCGCCAGTGATGTCGCGCAAGGCGACTTGAATTCAGCTGTCAAGAACAGGTTAACCAACATTTACAGCTGCATCTCAATGAGGAAAATTTACATTAAAAATAAATATAATACATACCCAAAACACGTTTTACAATTTTTAATATATTTTTTAACTAGATGAGCTAAGCAAGTAGTCTAGCAAAGTGAAATAATATCTATCTGACAACTTACTTGGCTATCCGGGATCACGCTCTCATCTATCTGACAGCTTTTTTGACAACTTGTGTTTCGTTTAAGCCAATTAATTTTTGACACCGACAGATTTATTATTGCTTGGCCTCTATTTTTAATTTAACCTCTTTGTAACTGAGCTGAACTAGAAAAGTATTCTTCAAACCAAGGCTGGATTATCCCTAGCGGAAGCTTCGAAGGCATATTTCACCTGGCACTGTATTTCACAAAGCGAGACGGGTTTCCCGCCATCACACTACACATCTGATCGCTTGGTATATCTTTCCACCACGTGGAGAACTGCTCCAGACAAACTGGGTGCACTGTGGACTGCTCTTGGCGCGATCTCTTTAAATATCTGTCATGTATTTAAAAAGTTAGTTTATATTCATTTTCCCTCTTTAATATTAACAGAGTAAAAAGTATGCATTAAATGCAATCCTGCTAAAAATTGTTACTAATCTTCTTTTACAGTGAAAAGTTTGATAATGGTAATAAAACAATAAAATACTTTAATTCCGAAAAACATGTTCATTTCCTGATTTCCCCCTCTTTCAATTAGCAACTGCTCATTTTTAACATGACAATTCCCTGCAAAATTTCCACACTTCGATTTCTCAGTTTTCTCTGTTTTTCCATATCGGTCACCCTGAGATTTATAAAATAGAAACATGAAATCTTGTTTTTGATATAATGTTCCTGGCCATAAAATAACATTCTGCAGCCTCAGTAGTGGGATGACAATCTGCCAAGGGAAACAAAATGTCAAAAAGTGGCAAAGTAATCAATTTGAAAACTTGGCAGGCCAGCCACAAATCAAAGTAAAATGATTAATTTTAAGGAAATATTACCATGCCACTGTCTTGCTAAGACAGGAAAGTGGACCATAGGGAAAATAGTGAATGAGCTAGTCCCTGCAAAAGGCAGTTAATTAATGAAGGTTTTGCAATTTTCATCCATTTCACTGCAAAAACCTGTCTACCTTGATTACTCCAGATAACTGCTGAATTTGCTTTTAAAATTATTTTGAATAAATTCAAAAATAATTTTCATATGTGTACAATGGATGTTTCTGAACTACATCAGTTGTTGACAACACAGACAACAGCTGTACATGATGGACATAAATAGAGGAGAAATGAAAGCATAAATTAATAGAAAATAAGTAGTGCAATAGTTTGCAAAGAAGAAGATAATTAATCTTAGAAATCCCAAAAAGTTGAAGAGTCTGCATTTCAGTTTTGATCTTCATATATAGTAACAAATTAGCAATCAATTTGGGAAGCCAAGATAGTAGTGGACATTAGCAGGGGCACCCAGAGAAAAGCAGGGGCCTGGGGCAGTGATTTTTGCTGCCTGGGGGCAGTTGATCCATGGGGACCGTTCATTTTAAACAAAAATTCTCTCTTTCATAAGCAGAATTCTTTTCTCCATGCATCAGAAATAACATAGCATTAAATCTGAATAATGGATTCATAGTTTTTTTTCTTTTGAGTGAAGAGAAATTCAGGGCCCCAATTACGTTGGGGCTGGGGACTTAGGGCAAGTTGCCGCTGCTGCTCTCTCCCCCCCCTTCTGGTCGCCCATGGGCATATGTACATTTAAATACAGCAAGTATAGAAATACAGAGGCGAATTCTCCGATACACCCGTATACCGTCGGTATACGTAGCAGTTCGTAGTGAATAAGAAATATTTAATAAGTTTTGATAATCCTCTACAAAGTTATTGAGATTTTGAAATCTTTAAAACAGATGGGAAAAAATAATTGTTTTGCTACCATTTCGCGACCTACATTTTTAATATCAGTACACGACCGGACATGTACTTTAAATTTGAAGATAGAACGCATGAAAAACCGGAAGAATATTGTTTTTGTTCACACCCTGTTAAGAAAATCCTTTAATCCCACGACTTTGAAAACGATGTTTTTATCCCTTGCTGGTGCTGCGTAAGAACTCGGGTAGTGTCGGAGTTGGACATCCTTTCTGATCAACAGCAATCAATTCTTGTAAACTAACTTCTAAATTGTCCAAAAAAAAAAAAAAAACTTGTTTACACTATAACAAATTCTGAAAAAACAAACACAGCTGCACACGTAAGCTTCCGCGGCTCGAGTCGATGACTTATTGGCTGTCCGGGAGACGCCGACGTTTCGTCTGTCGTGTCGCAGGCTTCCTCTGTGCAGTGACCCCACCACCTCATTCCTCAGGACAGTAACTCCATTTATCACTGCCCTGAGGAAGCCTGCGACATGACAGACGAATCGTCGACCTCTCAGCCCACTACGCGGCGTCACCCGGACAGCCAAGAAGTCAAACACAGCTGACTGTCATCACACGAATCAAGTTGTGGAAGAAAATACTTTCTTTGGGCTACCCCTCTTGACTAACAACATAAAAATGCTATATATAAGGAGCATTCAAAAAGAAATCAGCCGGAGGTATAAGAACGAAAAACAGTACCTGTATATGAGAAGTATTAAGGACCGTGCGATGACCAATTTGGGTGGGTAAGCTCTGTGAATAGCAAGAGTGCGATTTGGAGTTTGTTTTAGAAGACAATACGAAAATATATTCACTTCTATAGGTTTTAAATTAAATCATTATATCAAAAATGACATTATTATTATTATTATTATTATTATTATTATTATTATTATTTATTTATTTATTTATTTATTTTACGTCAAAAAAGCAGTTAAGAACTGCGTATGACGTGCTATGGGGAAAAGTGAATTGTGTGCACATTTTCAAAATTCTGTGATCCCTACACTGTCATATACTACATATAGGTAAGTTTGTTGTTTAGACCTGTGATGTGGGAGTTCCATTTTAGATCATCTTGAATAGTTAATCCAAGGAAAGTTTTTTTTGACTATTTTTATAGGCATGTGTTTTATCATCAATTGTGTTGAAGGCTTTTCTTTAGAAAGTGGATTCTGAAAGTTTAGGGAGACAGTTATACTGATGATTATGATGAGTTAATTTTCCTGAAATCATTTTACTAGTGCTTCTAGAACTGTTTGTACTTCTTTTTGTAGTTTGTTGGGTATTTGCTTTAATAATAATGTTTGTGTCATCTGCAAATAGGACTACTACAAGAGAAATAGTAGAGGCCCTAGGATTGATCCTTGTGGCACTCCATAATTTATCATTCTAGGTTGGGAAAAATGGCTTGAAATCTTTTTATCTCTAACATGCTTGATTGTGACTACTTGACAATTATTTGAAAGGTAAGATTTTACCCATTGAGGTGTAATACCTCTAATTCCCAAAGTTTCAAGTTTGGATAACAGTATGTGATGATCAATAATGTCAAATGCTTTTGATAAATATATATCCTCTTGACACTTGTCAGCAGAGAGTACTCCTGTCAGCGCCGTCTGGAATTACGCCCTCTGGAATTTCTCCAGAGGGCGCTGGTGGGGCGCTGGTCCATTGTAGACAAATGGGTGGATGCTCTGTGTCTGTGGTTAATTCCAGGTGATTTCAGGCATAAACAAATAAGTGCTCTGTGATTCCAGATCAATTTGAGCAGATGCTGAACATGCATGCAGAAGCACATGCTGAACGAATTCCGACGAACTCGCGCAGGCGGCGAATACGACTTGTCAGGATCCTGCTCCCGTGCAAAATAAGTAGTTCGATGTGACAGTAGCTTATACTAGTTGGAATTCCATTTTATCTAATAAAATACCGTTATTATCAGCTATGATCAATTCACATACATTTAAAAAAGTTTGTATGTTTTCCACGAAAGGAATTGCATGGTTGCTCTACGCCGCATTTTTAGAATATTGTGTTCATAGCATCACGATGTATTTTCTTCGAGAACCGAAGGATGAGAGCGAGGTTGATACTGTTTTCTTCACAGAGAGAGACTACGGTTGTTGGTCACATATTACCATGCGAAAACCTTGCGGAAAAAATTGCTCTTATTCCAGGCTAAGGTTAGTTCTATTACAGTTGATATGAAAATGTACATTTTATTTATATTTTCTGCTTGTACGTTTTTTGTCAGAATAATATGTATAATTGTAGAATTCTATTGTCTGATTGCTACCCAATATGACTAGTTTTGAATTTCAAATGATAACCATTTGCGATGAATTCTCTAGCCTACATACTCCCCAGGTTTAGCAACTTGTCCTGAATGTGTCATTAAATTGCATAAACGAGTTAATTATCGTATTTTCTTTTGTTTTACCTTTGTGCCCTTAAATGAGTTGTGAAATGCCTTTTTATCTTCACACGTAACTTTCGGTTGTCATGTCTAATGTATATCAGTCATTAGAAAAATGTCCAAAAATCTAAATGTGTAATATACATGAATGATCTGTGTAAGTACTAAAATGTCCTGAATAAATTAAATAATTTAACATAAATGTCCTCATTTTTATTAGCAACTTGTTTATTTCATTATGTATTGTAATGACTGCACACAAAACTGAAATAATAATTAAAGATAATAAGTATTATTATTTAATATGAATCCAGATATTACACAATGTTCACTTTTTCATTTCATTATCTTAAATGTTCAGGATTAAAATTAAATTATAATGCAAAAAGTTTATGAAGCATAAACTGGTAACTGCACCGACTGTGGACAGGTTACATAAAGTTGACATGAAAGTATAATTGTTTATGATATAAGTGTTCTAGTAGTTTGGGTGGATATATGATTTAGCATATATACTTCAGCAGGCAATCCATTGAAATCCTTGAGAATTTCTTAAGAAATTTATTTTCGTTCTTTAATCTATAACATGATATGAGTTTGCTTAATGGAATTGGGTTTTAAGGAAGTTAACAAGGAAAAAATATGGAAGTGTACTATGTACCTGTTACCTTTCTTGAGTCTAGATCATCAAGAACTAGGTGGATTGTTAGGTTTAGGTTCTTAAAAACTTGATAGCACCTTAGGATGACAATGGGTTCAACTTAGGTTCTGATTATAATTTTGTACTCTATAAATTGTGTTGATATGCAGAAACATGTCACAAATAGGGGTCTTAAATTTAAAAGTCTAATTGGTCCAGAGCCTAATGTTGACATTGTGCATCAACTGTAAGTTCCCAGAAAGTCAGCTTGTAACAACATTTTAATTAATGTGCCCTTTCTGCAAATTTAGGTAATAAGACAGAACAAAAAATTCTCAAGAACACTAAGGACATGCTGATGAAAGCTATACTAGATGATGTAAATAGAGGGAGAAGTTTTACTGCAGCAGCAAAGGAGTTTGTTCAGATAGCATTTAGTAAAGCACTTGAAGTAAAATAGTAATGAATTTGTGACATCGAAACAACTTTATATTCCTGAACTGATCTCATATGTGTTCTGTTTAACATTACATTTAATCATAATTATTAAAAATAATCATCTACTAAAATTAATTTGTGGTTTTTGGTCATGACATCGTTAGGTTCCTTACACATTAGCTTTAGGAACCATTAACAATCGACCCATCAGGATTAGGTATCAGCAGAGTATTAGTTTCTTTTTTTTAAAAATGAAAATGCCTTGAAAAATTAAATTATTTATTATGTAGGAAGACATTTAAACTCATAAAGAATCCAACTATCTCCGAAAAGAAAGGTTCTTGTAAATATTTTGATTGCACTAGCCAGTTGAAAGTAATTTTTGCAGTAACCTGCCAGCTTTAGGTTTTGTTACCTTATGCAAAATGTATTATTCATCAATTATTAAAATTATTATTAAAAACGAAATAGTTTTACAACACTTTATCATATAATAAAAATTATTATTAATATTAGGAAATATACGCAAAATCATTTATCATTATCTCTCAATGTTTTCAGTTTCTCTCAGGGCTTGAACTCTTGACTTGATATGTCTTCGCTCGTATGCTGACGAGATTCCCTCCCTTTCTAGTGTTTTTAGGGGTAATTCAAAAATACGTACGCAATTTTAGCTTCTTCAAAACCTCAATGAACCAATTAACAGAACTTATTAACATTTCACTGATTCTTTTTCTCCTTTTCTTTCTTTTTTTCTTCTTTCATTTCTCTCTACCGTTCCATTCATCCCGATTCTTTTCTGATTTCCTATCAAACTCGTCCTCCCTCGCTTTCACTCCTGTCATCCATGTGAAAATCTTCATCCAAATTGCGTGCGTATTTTTCATTGAATGACTCCCTTTAATATGTACTATTGTAATTTAATTTCTGAAAGTGGTCAGGCGGAAGAGCAGGCTAAATGGCCTGAGCCTCGCCACCAATAAAGACATTTATTTATTTATTATTGTAGAATGCATAAACTATTTAACAGGGATTCTGTATCCTTCTATTTAACATAATCAAATGTCACTAATTAGAATTGTAGAATTCCTTGTGTAGTATAATAAGTAATCGCTTAATTTTTTTTTCTAATTAATAAAACAAAAGAAAAAGATATTGAACACTCTCCCATAATTATATTGTTTTGCACTTCAAAATCCCGTCAGATACAGAAATTAATTGTTCTTGTTGGGCTATATAATGTTGAAGGTTACATGACAATGGTAACAGTGTGACAGAATTGTACCAGTCAGGCAAGAAGGAATAAAAAGTAGGGGAGGGAAAATGGAGAGGCAGTGGGGAAGGTGGGGAGGAATGTTGAATATGAAAGGAGGGGGTATTCATTTTTTTGACATTAATTATAGTGGATTTTGGTTGAAATGTCATAGAAATTTAAAAAAATTGTTACTTTGAACTATGCTGTTCACAGTTTTATTTAATGTAATGTTTAATGTCTCTGAAACAATACGGGAATGCTACCTAGATTGGTATTTGGTCTGTGTAGTACAGTGTCATTCAGCAAGTTGCTGCAACGTCTACTAACCTACTACTGCTAGTTATTTTATTTGTTTTATTAATTAAAGTATGAATGAAACCCTTTTTGTGTGTTGTATGAGTAATTTTTCATGGAAGTTTGAAATGCAAAACAATATTATCATAGGTGAGTCTCCAATATCTTCTACTTTATTTTATTTTATTAAGATTTGGAACTCTTTGGTGTGTTACATGAGTAATTTTTCATGAAACAAATTTAATTATATTAAATTTTAATTCATTTTTATGTGCTGATGGTTCACTAACTGTTAAGATCACCATATGTTTATTATGAAAAAGTTTACAAATTCCCATCATTCTATGCTAATATTGTACTGTTAGTTGCCTGATGATGGGGCTATCCTTGGTCCAGGGAGGGGGATACAAGAGGAAAGGGAGAGGAATAAACGGGACTATAAAAGGAGCAAATGGACAATATTAAAAATGCTAAAATGCTATCAGACCTTATGAAAATGGTGATTTTGAGTTTTTATTGTACAGATTTCTAAATAAACTCATGTCTTGTATGAAATTGATAGTTTTATTTACTTTTGTTTCCAGTGTTTCTGAAGTTAATGAAGGTACTTCCTGAATTCTTTGCCCCAAATCTGCAGATTCTTAAATGCGAGAAATCCAAGGATATCAAATTTCATCTTGTCTTGGTTTCTTTTACATTATTTTGATGTTCACTGATTTTCATCTTTAAACCCTTTAGATTTGTCCTACATATGTTACAGGGCAGTCCAAGGATGGTATTCTGTGTATGGTTTTCTTTGTTTATAAGGAGGAGCAACATCACTTTTATTTCTAATCCAGTTCTGTTTTTTAATTATCTTATATCTTAACTCCTATATCAAAGATCAGTTTCCAGATCATCTTCTGGAAAGTACTGTCAATCATAGGATTAAATGACAAAGTTATATGTTATGGTTGATTACATAAATACTCATTGGTCTCCTCTGGTGTATGGTAGAGGAAACCCTCATATTTTTCTTAATTTGATTTTCTTGTTTTTTAAGAACTTCTGAATAGTTCTCTGAGTGATTACTTTCAATTACAATGTTGCAGCTGTGTTAAGATTAATACTTATTAATTATGAATTAAGGCTAGTATGGAATCATGGGATTTAAATCATGATTTAAATCAAAAGATTATTTTTAAAAAATCGTTGATTTAAATCAATATTTATTATTTGTAATATTTGAAAATATATTTGTACTTTAAATATTTGTAAAATAAAAATTAGTCAGATAAAAAGACTTAAATCAATTACAAAGTACACATAAAGACCATATATTTCTTATAAACTTTTTCACGTAATTGAACAATTTTGAGTAAATAAAATACAATATAATATACAATGAAATGAACAAACTGATGAACCTAAGAAAAATAAACAGTTTTTTGTAGAGTTATATACTAATAGACTTAGATAAATATTTATCCCTCATTTAATTGTCTGTAGATATAAACTTAATTTAGCAACAATACTGCCCTAACACACACTGAGCTGTCCCACTGACCGTTAAAGGATTAATGGAAAAGTGCGCAAGTAACAACCAGTATACCCCATATCTCTCAATAACAGTTCAACTGTTAAATAGAATTCAATATTTCAAAAACTATCTAACATTGTTGTAATGTTTTTGATAATTTCAGTTGTTTTCAGCAATATGTGCTTTTTGATTAGGGCAGTATTGCACCAAAAAAAAAGTGGTAAAATTTCTTTGAATGAAACAGTCTCTTTCTAAATAATGCTATTAGATGGTGCCACAAGCTTATTCAGTAATGTGGACCACTTTGAAGAGCACGAAACTATAAGTAACTCATATGTAAAGATTTCGTGGGTTAGGCCGGTATTACACCGAAACCTTCAAATATATAGTACCTTTTTTTAAGAAATAAAATAACAATAATTTAATGATAAATTTAAAAAATGATATTTTAAATCCTTTTTCCTGCTTTTAAGGATAAGTAAATCTCATAATGATTTTGGTTAAAGTAAAAGCATCTAATTCAATTTTTAAAAAATCTTATCAAATAAATCCGATTAAAATTTTTTTTAAAGGTCGTATCTTTTTTCACCTTATATAGAATGATAGGGGGAAACTTTCTCCCAACCTTTCAATTGTTCTAATGATTGGTCTCCTATGTCATGATCTCAACTGTTTTTAGGTTACTCATGAGTTGAGATTTGAACCAACACGATACGACCCATATGTGGCTGTAAATTTTTATGAAGCTTAATATTCTGTTTTATTGCCTTCATATTCCAAGGCAACTTTCTTTGCTCAAGTCTTGTGGTTTCTAGTGATTATTTAGAAAGATTTTCAAAAACAATTTTCATATCCAATATAGTATTTCATTGCTTTCAAAGTACTTTACAGTATACCTTATGAAGCATGTGTATAAACATGTGAAATGTAAACATGAAACAATGTGGTTTGATTGTAGTATGTAGCAGGATATAGTTGCTCTGGCAGGGTAATGATATGTGTAACCATATTTGATGAACTATTTGTTTTCTTTGAGAAGTATTGAATTGAACCATAATTCATTTGTTTCTATAGCAGCAACATTAACCTTTTGTTAAGACAAGACTGTCTTCTTCTTGTTATGAATAGGCTGTTAGGTGTTTGAGCAAAGATATTTTGGTCTTAGTGTGTATTAAATGTGTTCAACTAATATTGGACACATTTTTAGCCTCTTATTGAAATGATACATTGGTTTTTGGACATTTTTGCACTGTGTTGTTTCGTTTTGGACAGTGTTTGCTGAAAATCCTTCACCCTGTACAACCTTTCCTCTGAAAACTGACTTGAAAAAATAGATTCCAGATTTTACTTATCTGCTAAAACTGTAGTATTATTCTATTGAATTGGTTTATCATTGTATTGAAAAAATCTAACTTTTTTGTTCCAGGAAGATTCTAGGAGTCATGGATAAAGCAAAACACTCCCTTGATATCTGCATTTATAGTGTGACAAGTTTTGATTTTGCCCTTTGTATTCTGGATGTTCATAGACGGGGTGTGAAAGTGAGACTAATTACCGATGGTTACAGAGTAAATGGATCTGGTTCACAGGTTGTTTACCTGGTCTCAGGAGGTAATACATTTACATTTTAAGACTTGAAAAGACCAGTTGTGGTAACAGATTGGAGGTACAAGGTTTCAAAATAAATTCTTACCCCTTGGTAAACATTAAACCCATGGTAAATTTTTAGATGTAAAATCGTGGTTTAATTCATCATAACATTAATATCCTCATTAATTGGATTTAATACATGAATTGTTCAAGTTAAAATTGTTAAATTCCTGTTGAAAATAATTATCACCTTTTTTAATAAAATTCTGATTCATTAATATTCCTGAAAGGATGTTAATTTTGTGAAAGTTTTTTTTTTTTTCCCAGAAGGGTGGAAGTGAAAACAACCCTTTTCTTGTCTAGAAGACTAGGTTGCAAAGTTAGCCTCTTAGTTTCTGTGTCATTTTAAGTTCGTTTTCCATATTTTGAGTTAAATACTACTATTTTTAATGTACTTGAAGAGTTCCTGAATCAATTCCGTCACTTAAAAGGTAAAAATGTGCTAAAATCCAAAAAGCAAATAAAATACTAAAAATTCAATTCTTGGAAAAGTTTATCATCCATTTTCATGTTTTCGAGCCTCAAATCAAGGGGAGTTTCTGCGCAAAACAACAACAAAAAACAAAACAAAACAAACATATAAACAACAACACACACACACCAACCAATGAACTAGTTATGATTTTCAAAAATTATAGTCATTTTAAGTGGACATTCTATTTTTACATTTTCATGACAACTCGACGTTTAAGTACCAGAATTGTAATTTCTCATGTTCTATTATAGTATTCAAGTTTATGAATTCAGATATTAGCAAATCTTGTAACAGGTTGTACTTTTAACCCTTATCCAGGCATATGGACCAAAAAGCAAAATTTTCAATATTTTACAAGGAAACTAGCGAAGGTGTTAGGATAGTTTTTTGCGACTTTGTTTGCTATGGTGTTTTTTAATTGTATGCGCTATCATTTTGTGAAAGCATTATTGAATAATAAATAAAAAAATCTTCATTTTTTTCAGCCACAAGTGGGATCCATTGTACCCACTTTAGTTTGGTCGATTACTTAACGAGTGCTTTGTGTCCAAGGGATGGATGGATGTCGGGTTACGCAACGTCTTTTCATCTGATTGTAATCTGACTCTACGTGTGAGCGATTGTAAGAATGACGGTTTCGTAGACAGTGTTGCTGCAGGTTAGTAGGGCTACATATGAAGTGAGTTTTTGAAGCCATGTGCAGTTCAGGTTTTGCAGGAAAACTGCACAGCGACAGGTAGTATGTTACTGACTCTGACTGAATGTTAGAAAACATGAGATTTTATGATTGTTGATTGTTGATATTGGAAAAAATTTTGGTTTGTACACAAAATGAAAGGGAACAGTCAAACAGTATTGAAAAACAAGTGCCACCTGCCAATCACATGTTATAGGGGAAAAAGCAGCTTTCACAATTCAGAAAATTTATAGCAATTGCCATAAAATGTCATTTGTACCCTGGGAAAGAGGTTAAAACAAACAGTTGTAGCATCTGTTGAAAACCTGACTGTAATGAACATACCCAGTTAAACAGTGTGTGCAATCTGTAATCAAAGAAAAAACTTAAAAACAAACAGAAAGTAGTTTGAAAAGTTTTGTTAAGTTAAACTACTATATTAGAGCATACTGTTTCATTATCCATGTCTAAAATGTACACTTGTAAGCATAAATCCATCGCAGCCACACCTGGGTCTGCTGGACCCTGCCTGTGTGGTTGCGTTATTAAAATTGATGCCTGGAAAAGGGTTAATAATTACTATAGATGGCACTACACGTTTTATTTTGTTTTTATTTATTTATTTGATTTGATTTGTAGGCTGGATAATGTATGTAGTTGCTGATCTTTTAATTTGTGATGAGTCTAATAATGTCGTTTTTATTGGTTGTCAGACTGGCCTTGATTATTTATTTATTTATTAAATAATTTATTTAAAGAAATAAATAAGTAAATTATTTATTTTTGTTTGTTTGTTTGTGTATTTATTTATTGATTGATTGAACCTTGAAAATTAATTTTGGATTCAGTTTCTTGTTCACTCTCTTCAGGTAAATACCAGTTGTTAGTTTTGTGTCATTTATCTTCTTTTTGCTGAACTAAAATAATTATGTTAATTAGTATCTCATTACAATATCATATGAAATGTGAGGAAAAAAAGAGTAGTTGATTCAGTAGTGCATAGATATGACTCGATAATTACAATTTCTTTTATACATAAATTGCAAAAGTGTAGCATGAAGTACCCTGTAATTCGTGGTTCTGGCAAGTTAGAGTATAATTTTGGTTGTAAATGCTTTAACCTAAATATTATAATAGAACATAAGAAATTACAATTTTGGTACTTAAACGATTTTGTGTCAATTGAGCTGGTTTTAATAAATAGGGTAGCCACTTTCCGGAAAACGGAAAAAATCGGGAATTTTTCTGCTCTGGAAAAGTCAGGAAAAAATGAGGGAATTTGTGGAAGAATTGTAAGAAGTCAGGGAAAATTTTGGGATAATGATTATAAACTAGATATTCCTAAAAAATAGTACAGCATTCGTTTTTGCTGAGTTTCTATTTGCTGAATTGTTTCAAATGTGTACATGTTCATGGGGAAATCAATGAACTGGCAAATAAGTTTCAGGCTTGCTTTAATATTTTCTTTAAATATAAAATACTCTATAAATCTTATCAGTGAATTTTTCAAAATGCTCTGGAAAACGGGGAAAATTTGTTAAGAAAGTGATTGCAATGGTGTTTAGCACATTTTTTCTCGCATTTTATTAACTTTTGCAATTTTCGGAAATTCAGCGTTGAACGTTGAAGTGAAACTGCGCAACTGGTAGAATTTAGGACGCTTCACAGGGGTTAAAATAGCACCTGTGGAGCAGACTGTTTTTGTTGGAACAAATTTCACGTGATATTCGACAGGAAACGAACCCGGACGTCCTTGGCGAGAGGCAAGTGACTTCTCTCTGTGCCACGATTACGGGAAAGCTATTAGTTTTTTTTGTTTTTTTTTTAATGTACGTGGCATTTAAAGAGATAAGTTTTTCGAACATATTTCATTAAGGAAACATTTTCTATCATCAATATTATATTTTTATAATATTCGAAAGCACACGGAGTACGCCGAAAATGGGACCAGCACCATTTTGTTAGCGAAAAAAATTCAAGAAAAAATTTAGAACCGTTTTGGAGAATTTTTTCTTTTATGGCCTTTATAAAGATATGTTTTAGAAACAGATTTAATCTACAACGAAAATTCTTATCTTCAATAGTGCTTTTTTGCAATATTCTTTGCAATGTTTGAAAATATTAAAGGTTCCCCGAAGTTGGTGCACTTTTTCTACCGCTCTGAGGAGAAACTTTTTAGAAAATATTTGATGCCTATTTTGAAAAAATAATTTCAGATGAATTACCTATATACCTGTGTATATTACACTGTCAATAATTTCCACGTTACTTTAATGAAATGTGTACTAAAGTAATTATCTTGAACGCACATGAAATTTAATATACACTTGTACATTAGGATGCAAGAGTCAACGCTTTATGTTCGTTTCTGGAAGGAAGGAAGAAAGGAATGAATATTTTTGATGGACTGGTGATTGAGTGTACGACAGGAATGATAAGAAGCAGGGAATCGGGAGAACCTCTCCATTAAATCTACTGGCAGGGGGATGCAGGGAGGACTAGTCACTTTCTTTCACCAGTCATTTTTCTTCTCCCCATTGTTCATTCTCGTTCTTTTGTAACATCCTGTTTTTTCTTCTTTTTTAATTCCCCTCTGTATGCTGAACGCCCACCGATGTGTTTGTCGTGCATGGCAACCCGTGTCGGAGGGAATGTGTGTCCTGACGGTTGAGAAGTCCATTTGTTTCCCCACTGCTCACGTTTTGCTTCGTTCTGCTTTGCACTTAGGGATACGTTGTTTACTTATTTTGGGAAACATTTCTTGTAGACTTCAATTCACTTTCTTTGGCCTCGGACTCTTTTAGACGGGAAGTCGGCTGCTAACCCACTCCCGATCAATCGGCTCGGCCCCATCTCGATCAGGTTTTTCGTCCAGTTTCCCTGATCCATTGAGCAAATGCTGAGATGGCCCCTTGTTTTGCTTCTGGACATAAATGTAACTTCATTTTCTGTGCACGTCTTCTAGAATTCAGTGGGAAATACAATTATTCAAATTATCGTTTCCATGTTGTCGCGGCAGGAAGTAATAAGAGCCAAAATTTATTGCTTATTTATCCTTGAAAATAGATTTTATTACATGGGAGTTTTGTTTTTTTTTCTCCTTTCAAAATTCAAAATTTATTGCTTATTTATCCTTGAAAATAGATTTTACTACATGGGAGTTTTTGTTTGTTTTCTCCCTTTCAAAATTCAAAATTTATTGCTTATTTATTTTGAAAATAGATTTTACTACATGGGAGTTTTTTTTTCTCCCTTTCAAAATTCAAAATTTAAGTAGTATATGACTTGGTGTGGGGATCACAGAATTTTGAAAATGTGCACACAATTCACTTTTCCCTATAGGACGTCATACGCAGTTTTTAACTTTTTTTGACGTAAAATAAATAAATAAATAAATAGACTAGGTCTTGTACTGAAATCCAGGGTGACCGGATCCACGGTGGTGCAGCGCTGTGTCATCCCCCCACTATATCACCGTGGCAACCCTGGCACTCCGATGGAGTGTCCCCTTGTTGGGCTCCGTGGTGGATGGGAACCTCATGGATGGATCTGATATCCATCTCCATGGATACTAAACTTTCTTTCCCGTCCTCCTCCGCAAGGACGAGATGCCCGGAAAAAAACTATTGATTTGAATAGTTTCTGTTTGAAAGCCGAAGATAGACCAAAGACGCCTCGATTCCTTCTCATAGCATGCGCTGAGGAAGGAAAATCCTTTAAAATTGTTAGTGCTGTCCGTTTGGCACGCGCTATAGAAGAAGCTTATAGGAAACTGCAAGATGTGTGCAACAAAGGAATGGAACCATTCTTTTTGAAGCACGATCGGTTGATCAAATCGAAAAAAATATGAAAACAAATCAGATTGCCGGCCTCCAGGTGAAAGTGAACACTTAATCTTTGTAAGAGAGTGGTAAACCAAAGGATTTTGCTGCCGGGAGTGAGGTTTCATATTTTACAGCCACGGTATGACCGACGTGTACAGGATCAAGAGGAGGGAGCATGGGCGAGAAATCCCTACTTGCACTCTTATTCTGACTTACGATCTTCCATCTCTTTGTCAAAGGACCTTGTGCGGTTTTTATAACGTACGGCAAGACGAGCCCAAGCCTCTGCGGTGGTTTACGTGCCAGAGATTCGATCATACGCAACAGCGGTGCATAGCAGATAACCCGGTGCGGAAAGTGCGGAAAATTGATGCACAAAGCTGAACCCTGCGCTACACCATCGCATTGTGTAAATTGCGAAGGTAATCACCCGGCCAACTCCAAACAATGTTCTAGGGAAAGAGATCTCGAAGATCAGAGTCGCTGAGGTGTACTTTCGTGAGGTCAAACGTCAGTTCCAGGCGAGGAACCCTGTTGATCTTTGTCGATCCTTTTCTATCGGCCTGAAAGCTAAGACTCCGAAGGTAGCAGCGAGCTGCCCCCCCCCCCCCAAGTAGTGAACTTCTCATGTCAGGGGTCTCCAGTGGTCCTCGTTGTGGATACATCACCCCATCAAGACGGCAAAGTGATCATCCCAACCAAATGCAAGAAAATTGACAGAAAAGCTCCGCGGACGTCAATCAAATCGTTATCTAAGCCTATTTCAATGAAAGTGGATGTCGGTCGGACATATTCCTCAGACCCGGTAACTAAAAGCTCGTTATCAAAGCCCTGACCCTAGCTGTCTCTTCATCGTTCGTCGTGAGACATCTTGTGGCCATATTATTCGATATAGAAAAGACGTACGACACCACTTGAAGGTACGGCATTCAGCAAACCCTGCACTCTTGGAGATTAATGGGAAAGCTTCCTCTATTCCTCCAAAACTTCCTTTCGAACAGATCCTTCCGTGTTCGTGTTGGTTATAGGCTTTCTCGTGGTCACCCTCTTGAAAATGGTATCTCCCCAGAATCGGTTCTGAGCCTCACTGTTTTCCAGTAAATATAGCATCGACTGTGCGAGAACCTGTAAAAGCATCTTTGTTTGTAGATGATTTTGCCATTCTCTGCTCATCAGGAGAATCAGTGTAATCCAGAGGCAACTTCAACTGGTGCTCAACATGCTCCATGAATGGAGCACGTCAACAGGCTTTAACTTTTCTGCTACTAAATGTATCCGGTCCTTTACTTGGGAGGAAATCAGCTTCCATTCGCTGAATCTCCCAGGTTCCTGGGGCTCACATTTGACAAGTCTCTCTCGTGACGTGCTTATGTCCGTCGACTACAAACCAGGTATGTCTCCCCCTAAATCTTCTGTGAATGCTCAATGGTACATCATGGGAAGCCGACCGCACTACCCTATCGCAGTTATTTAGATCACTCATCCACTCAGTTTTGGATTACGGTAGTGAAGTGTATAGCTCAGTGGCTCCCTCCACTCTGCGACCCATCAATAGTGGACACCACGCTGGTATCCGTCTCTCAACAGGTGCGCATCGCACCAGCCGAATTGTGTGCTTTCTAGCCGAGGTTGGTGGGCCTTCCTTAAAAAGGCGGGATTTTTTTATTAGTATACGGTGCTAAAGTGCCAGGACTCTCTAATCATCCTTGTCGCCAAATAATTATCCATCCTGAATATATAACCTCATATACTCTTCGAACATCGTTGCCTCAGCTTCCAGGTATTCGATTGCAAAATCTTTAGCGGAACCGTGATGTTGGTTTTCCAACCCCTGTGAAACCCCCAAGTCACCCCATTCCCCGATTTCTTTCAAATGTTCAACCGACGTGCACGCAGGGGCATTACTTAACCTTATTCAAACCCCAATGAATATCATAATAACTCTGGACATTGATGAAATCGGTAGTAGATCACAGACATCCCATCTCGATCAGGTTTTTCGTCCAGTTTCCCTGATCCATTGAGCAAATGCTGAGATGGCCCCTTGTTTTGCTTCTGGACATAAATGTAACTACATTTCCTGTGCACGTCTTCTAGAATTCAGTGGGAAATACAATTATTCAAATTATGCTTTTTACTAGTTATCTTTATATATTTTTTATTTTTTCCTTTAAAATTAAAATTTTTTTTTTTCCAAAAAGATTTCTTTACAGGGAGTTTTTGTTTTTTTTCTCCCTTTCAAAATTCAAAATTTAAGTAGTATATGACTTAGAGTAGGGATCACAGAATTTTGAAAATGTGCACACAATTCACTTTTCCCCATAGCACGTCATACGCAGTTTTTAACTGTTTTTTTGACGTAAAATAAAAAAAAAAAAAATCATCCTCTGACGGCGGGCAGCTAAACTATTGACATTGATGCATTCTTGAATCTGTGATGTAAAGCTAGGCGAAAAATGTCCAGGAAAAGTAATTATTTTGTAAGTATATTACGGTTTATGGTTGTAAATCATAGCCTATAGTACTCCAGACCTTTAGAGGAAGCTGGCACAAAAGTTTCATCGAAATTGGTTCAGTAGATTCAGAGTTTACCGCGCTGTAAGACGACGCACTTCTGCGTTGTGTATATATATATATATATATATATATATATATATATATATATATATATATATTAGTGTAGATATAGAAATTGTTATGGAGAAATTCTAATTAATTTTGAATTCATCGGATATAGTGAACCAAAAATGTTAGTCCCCAGAAGTTCACTATAACCGGAGTCGACTGTACGTATAATACATGAAAACTGATTGTATCATACGAATAAGAATAATACTAGTCTTTATCTCCAAAGAAAAGTATAGCTTCGTAGATATTTTTAGAATGTAACCCCGCATTTTTACAAAACGTATTTATATTGTTTATATTAGTGATGGGAAATGTATGGTAATTATTTCGCCCTGTACATAAATTAACTAATTGTTCGTGTCAATGTAGTCTCAGTATACACATAACCTCCAAATTCTATACAAATACGTTGGATTATTCGTGTCACACTTGAATTAACTTGAGTAAAAATTATCCATAAAATTCCTGACATACATTGTTAATATGGACAATTGTATTTTAAATTATTTCCATGCTTTTTGGGTATTAGTGTCGAAATCGAGTTCCGTGGTGGCGAAAAGTAGGTTAAGTAAAGCTATCAACACATTTGTCGTAGACGAGAAAACGAGAATGACGGGACCCGTCAATCGAAATCTCGTCATTGGATGCCGAGGTATGCGTAGTAGAATTCTCTCAAGAATTGGCGTAAATCTTTCAAATTCACTACTTGCAAAAATGTAAGATTACCATAAAAATCGTAATTACAATTATTTGATTTGAGAAAGATAAATAGCCTACCAGCTAGCGATTTAGTAAATTATAAATTGAAAACATTAAGGCGGATCGCAACTTTCTTTGCTCTATTATGTATACGAGAAAATGAAGTCCAAAGGACAAGAGCAAATTCCTTCCTGGCGTCTTTGTCGTCTCCATAAGTGGGACAAACTTTTGTTGTATTTTTCACTAATTTTATTTTTAGATTGTTTTATTTAAAGTTAATCGAAATCGTTAATTTAATAAATTATTAAATTTACTTTTATTTTTACCTTTCAAAATGACAATTTCTTTTCTTTATGGAATAATTTAACAACCTGGGTTACTAAAATTTCAGGACTGAAAAAACTGGGAAAGTCGGAGAATGTGGAAAAAATCAGTAAAGCGCAAGTGGACGTCACTAGCCGAATTCGTTTACTACGCCGCGTGAAGGCACGTAGGTTAAGCGAATTCGGGACTCGCGGTTCCTGGTTGGGTGACCGTCTAGGGATCTAACGACGCCGAGCCCCTACGACGTAACGAGACTTGACAAAGATAATGACGGAGGACCGCTCCATGGCATGCGCTAAGGGTTCAGAGACGTCAGCGAAGAAAAGAAACTTTTCTTCATAAAGAAAATGTTATAAAATTAATGTATGCAATTTCTCTCGCGGGTTGTACTTAATCCAATTTATATTTTTGATTATCTAATTTATAATGATGTTCATTATTCCAACTTTTTTCTTTTAATTTATGTGTATTTAATTTCATTAGCCTTGAAGAAGGCCAATGACCTTAGAAACGTTGGTCTAAATAAATGTAATAAAAATTTTAAAAAATAAATGGCTGCCTAAAAATTTCAAAAGACCTTCCAAAAATTACGAAAAGAAGAAAAGAAATCGCTGTCTCGCGGGGGTGGGGCAGGGAACGCGCATGCAGCGGGGCGGGGGAGCAGGCAGGTGGTGAGAACTTGATTTGTCCTTGCCTAAAGCGCAACTGCCATAAGTAAATACCAGTTAGTCAACATTTGTCTTTCACAGCAAATGATATAGCTGACCAATTCTTTTTCGAAAAATGGTTTTCCTTTGTGGAAGAAACGAGAATGAAAATCATTAAATTTCCTCGGTGTATTTTTCCACCAATCATTTAATTTTGGTTTCAGGTATTCCCGTTCGCATTCTCAAAAGTGGCCGTGAAATGCATCACAAATTCTTCATAGTTGATAGAGAGACCCTGGTTAACTGTTCTTTCAATTGGACTATGCAAGCAATAACAGGAAACTCGGAAGATGCTGTTATTTTGAGTGATAAAATAATAGTGGAGAAATTTTTGGGTCATTTGATGCCCTTTGGAACACAGCTCTACCATTTGAAAAAACTGAAAAGGAATTAGCTGATAGGGAAATTGATCAGGTATGTACTTTTGTAAATTGATGTAGCCTACTATATGCAATGTATCAAACTTGTCTAAACCTACCAAATTACTTTGTATAATCTTTTGGTTTTCAATGCACTATTATTTTCGAAATGAAATAATTAACTTAGCTTATAATCATGTGTAGTGAGAGGTCATAATACAGTTTGTTATCCTTCTTTATAGAGCACTAATGCTGCTCCGCCCATCGTGCAGCCTTCTTGAAAAGAATGTTCTTTCACTGTCCAAGAAAGATGTCTTCTAAGTGTAGGTAATAGGGTGTATGATGAACAAAACGTCAGTTGTGGCAATGGTCACATTCATCTGTGCAGCCTGAGACATAGACTTAAAGAACTTTTTCGACATCACTGCCAAATGTGCTTCATTAATGTATCAACCAATATACTATTCATTTTTAAATAGACCCTTAAGCATGTAGTACTATTGAAATAATTTCATTTTTTTCGCAAAAGAAACATTAAATAAAAAATAATTGAGGATTTATATTTGTTTATTTATTTGCAAATTAGTATATCAAGATGATTTTGATGTGCCTGTCCTGACCCTTTTTGAAAGAAACAACAACAACAACAATAATAATAATAATAATAATAATAGTAATAATAATAATAATAATAATCCCTTTACAGAATTTGCGTATCTCCCGAGTGTGCCGATGATCGGATGTGCGGTTCCGTCACGGCTAGACCATTTCCCGCGCACCAATCCGAGGTGTTTGATTGGTGCGTCTCTGTCTCCTGATGGGGAACTGATATTTTGTTTTCGGATCTGGCCAGAAGATTCAAAGAAATTTCCATAAACCTTTTTGGCGTTGCGATCTTAGTGAGCAAGTCGGAATTTAACCCAACGCCACCTAAATAGATCTATGTAGGTGGCGTTGATTGGACTCCAGTACCCAAAGGAATGTTTCTCTCAATACGCCATACTTTTCATTCACTACGTTGGCAACGCTGATGTTGACATTTTTAAGCGAACAAGTGAAGTTAATTTGAATAATTGACGGCATATTTCGTTTTAACTTTTATCCATAAGGCCTATCATATATTTAAAAATAAATTTGCAAAAACCTACGAACTATATTGCCTGAGAACTGAATAAATTTGAAGAATTTCTAGTGAATACGAAAAAAAAAGTAATGTTAGAGAATGAATTAATGTTCTACGTTCGATTTCTTATTCTCCGTTCCTAATGTACAAACACCGATTTTCTAAGAATGTGCCAAGAATTATTCTTATTAAACTTAACACCTTATTCACATAAACATACAAAACAGTCGCATTTAATGTATAAAGATTAGCATACGAAACGATTAACAGTATTTTTAAGGCTATTATAATTTTAAAATTGAAATATTGGCTAGTTCATATCCCACATGCAGGTAACATACGAGGCCATGAGAATTTTTAAAGGGGAATTGCTGAGTGATCAGTATAAAACGCAACCCTGCTGTTCAAGGCACCTGGTGTGGGTCATACCTGCTCAAAACAAAAACAGGCCGCGTCTTCATTCATAGATTCCTTCTTTCCCAGTTGACTTACGATGCGCCTCAGCGTAGAGCAACGCAGTTTTGTGGTGGAGGAGTATTTCCGAACGCAATCTTTCAAAGAGTGCCGGGCAGCTTACAGAGAAAAATTTTCATCTAAGTGTGTTTTTTAGTGATGAGTCTTGGCTTCATTTGGATGGATGTTAACCAGCAAAACAGTAGTCTCTGGGGGTATCGAGAGACCATTGTATTAAAAAAAAGATTGGAGTATGGTGTGCCATTTATCGACGCAGATTAATTGTCGGTTGTTTTTCAAAGAAACAGTAACGGCGAATACGTATCAGAATAAATTTATTAAAAAGTATAATAAATTTGTATTATATTTTAATTAGTTAATTATTTTTAAAGTAACCTTATTTAATAAATAATAATATTAATAACAACAAACATTTGTTCTGCGAATTTGAATTCATAATTTATTAATAATTATTTAAAACAAAAAGTATAAAACATACATTTCGGGAGCGTCGTGTCTTGTTATGAAACTAAAACAAGTTTACTATTAAATTTACCCAATGTATATTTTACATGGCAAGTTTATTTCACTTTTAAATAATATACCAATGAATCGTCGTTCTTGACAATTCCATTTTCTTTCGACGCCAAACAAGCAGGCACATGCCTTTCTCTTTGAACTCGGCGGTCACTTGCTCTCCTCAGAGTGGCGTTAGTGGGAGAGGAGATTAAGCGTAGTTCCCGACTATACCTGCTTGAAACCTCCAGCCGCTATCCAACCCACTCACACATAGTTCCCAGTGCATTTCGCTCTGCCTGCTGTGGGTTGCGTTTTATACTGATCCCCCGGATATCAGCTACTACGATTCATTGGCAAGTTCAATGCCAGATACTGTGGGAACATATTTGAAAACAAAGCTACGCGTGAAAGAAATTTTCAACACATGAAAATAGTTTTAGAAGTTTGGAGCGTCGGCGACGCCACATTCAACTAGTAATAATTATAACTGTACGTAGGAAGTCCTACTCGCGCACCTTGAACGATGACCTTGAACGATGACTTCCTCCTCCCTGAAGCCATAAACAGCTGAAGGCAAAAGGTCTCAGCAAGCACTGATGACAACATTCCCAGTATTAAAACTTCGTTGGCGCGAAACTTAAGCTAGTAGCTTTCATAGTAAAGAACGTCTATTCAGGTTTATTATCAGTATATGAAGAAATGGCTGAGGTAGGTTCAGGTCCTTCAAAGGAAGCACCTAAAACTCCTGGAAAAGTTAGGAGGACGTATCGTAGCGGCGAACGCAAAATTATAGAAAAAGTTGTGAAATCTTGTGAAGTGGAAAAGGAGAACAAGGTTTTGTTGCATCCTATCAGTCATGCTGTAGATCGGGCTTCTGCGTATACTGGTGCTAGTATTTCCACTATACGTAAAATTAAGATGCAAAGAGCCAAAGACCCCTCACAATTCCCAGAAACGCCCGGTAGAAGGGTAATATTCAAGTAAACCCATTTATCATACAGATATATATATCTGTAATTATATTTTTACATACTTTTTCCACCTACTTTACACTTTCAACGAAAGGCTGAAGAGGTATTTTAAGACTTTAATGTTTACCTTGTTAGTAACTCTTTAGATTGTCACAATTTATAAGAAGCAGATAATGCAATAAAACAAGATTTGATAAAATAAGATTCAGTGGGGAACGTGATGTGTAGACACCTCCTCGTGGTGAGTTATGGGTAATTTCGACAAGAATGCTTGTCAAAATTAGCAAAGATCTACAGAAGCCGACCTCTTAAATACATTTTAATTCATCTAGTGTCCCTGCTGTTGCCTACTCAGAGCGATGACCTGACTGCAAACGTAGCAGGTTTGACTTTCATCTACCACAGGTTGGCATTAATGAAAATACTCTAGTGGCTGTCTTTGTAACTAATACCCCCACTCCGCCCGCGTTTCGTCAATCTATCGTTCAAGAAAAGTTGCGCGAGTGGTACACGACCTTGTAGTTGGTGGTGGAGCTTGAGTACCCCATAACTCTCCGAGCTATGACGACATTAGCCTAGCTTCTCCCAGGGCCTCCCTTGCTGCATAGGTCGAAGGTGAGGGGCCAGAAGAAGAGAGCCTCAACGATATCTTCGAAGAAGAAAGGAGGATCGATGAAGATGTCGGAAGTGGCACTGGTAATGTAGCGTCTGATCCGCAGCAGGCGGCTGCAACCACAGTGGTCTCCGTGTTAGGGACAGCTGCATTCATAGCGGGAAGTACAGAGGGAAGGATCATGAACCTTTGGGCGTCTTGTGGAGGGTACAAGAGAGAAACTGGGTTGGCACACCAGACCAATGCTTAGAGTGGGGGCCCGAACCTTGCACTAAAGGCCGCTCCACAATAGCACGGGAACGGGAGGTACGTGCGCTTCACAATAAACGCCAACGGGAGAAGTAATAGCATCGCCCTACACTCTCAATTCCGCTTCAGACCAGTGTCGCCTGTCGCGCGCTCAATCAACTGGAAAGCTTCGCCGCCATTTGCTGCACCTTCATTGGTCGAGGGGCTTCGCGTTCTCGGGCTGGGATAAATGTTGAGCAACCTTCCCGTTCCCGTCGTGTTGTGAACGCCCGCCTGAGATGCCCATCTTATAACATTTTACGTTACCGTTCCCGTTTTTGGGCTATTGTGGTGCGGCCTTAACCAGCCAAGGAGGCTGCCTTCAGCAGTCGAGTGAAAATCCTTTAGGGTTTAGTAATGCCAACTGGCGGTTGGAGCGACCCTTGCTGGGCTCTCGGGTAGATGTCCCGAGGCCACTGTGCATCGCAGTAACGGGTAACACGAAATAAGGTGTGGGTTAACTGAGATCTGTGAACTCAAACTTGTCTCCTGCGAAACTTCTCTCAAAATCAATGAGCAAAATGGAGACAACAAGAAATATAATGAATCTTTACGTGCCTTGTTCTAACAATGTTCCATACCGTACGCGTAGGCCTCCGCGGCTCGGGTCGATGACTTCTTCGCTGTCCGGGTGACGCCGCGTAGTGGGCTGAGAGGCCGACGTTTCGCCTGACATGTCGCAGGCTTCATCAGGGTATTGCCCCTCAATGCCCTGATGAAGCCTGCGACATGTCAGGCGAAACGTCGGCCTTTCAGCCCACTACGCGGCGTCACCCGGACAGCGAAGAAGTCAATGTTCCTTTCCCTTTTCAGAAGCCGAGCTAATGTCACCTTGTCCAAGTCTGACCATTCTACGAATGTTAGTCCGAGGACCTGGCAGTAGCTCGAATCCATCGTCAAAGACGAACACGGGATGATTAAAGTGATGTATTTTACGATTCAAAAGCAAAAAATGGGGTTCAGAAATAGAAGTTTACAAGATATGGAGAGAGCGGATTCCAGGTATGAGACCTGTAGATTCAAAAAAGCTTGCCAGTCAACGACAATACGTGCTCAGGAATGGCAAGTTTACAGCAGAATAACTTGCTGACATTCACGAAAATGCGGAGTATATTCTTCGACCGAACTATTCACATGACGGACGTTTAGAGTCAACTAATATCCTTGAAAACGATGGTCGTATTGAAGGTACATTTCATCCCAATAAAACATCGGTCAGTGGTGAAAATTATTCTGGCTATGAAAACACGATATAGTCATGATGTAAAATCTAATTCGTTGCGAGATAGAACGAGTTCTACATCCATTCGAATCTCGTGCCTTGTTGAGGAGTGTTTTACAAGATGCTAAAGCTAAGAGAGTGATAGCGAATTCTGTCTTAAATGAGATAGTACAGACCGCAAGTAGAGATCTAGATTTACCGAAATCAGTCACATAGTATAAATACAACTGGATCTCTGATATCTCAGATAATTTTGGGGCCAGCCGAGAAAGCAACGGTTGGCAGCAAAACAAAGTAAACAGTTCTGTTTGGATGAAAGAATTATGAAACAGTCCCATAGATGAAAAAAATTATGAAACAGTCCCATAGATGAAAAGAATTATGAAACGGATAGCCGTAAAATAAACTCTGAGCCCAGGCATCTTTTAAACGAACACACACTTTCAAGGAAAGTTCAAGGAAATATACTTCATGTTGAACAAAAACACTAAATTGAAAATGACCCAACTAGAGTAATGGTTGCTGAGAGGCTAAATGAAAATCCAAAGACGCTCACCCATTAGAGGTTACAAACGAGTAGATTTCGGTGTACAGAATCGGTTCCTTGAAAAAGTCGCGAAGAGATTCTATCGCAATCTGACTCAAAAACCGAAGGGCAATGCTATCCCTCCTTCAAAAGATGTCACCGAACCTTTTGGGCAGGAATCTACGAAGAAAGAAAATCTTACAAAGACGCATCTAGGCTTCAATCTCAAGTTGATGCAACTTATGAATTGTGGAAAGAGGAGCATGTTCACAAATTCTCGGAAGAGAACCTCTACCAAGCAATTAAAAACATGTCAAACTGGAAATCCCTCGGAATTGATAAGATTCAGAATTATTAGATTAAGTAATTAACATCATTACATTCTCATCTAGCAAAGGCTGTTAACAAAATTACAGAAAACGCAAAGGAACTCGCATTTGCCAATTGGACAAAGATCGCAGACGTACCGAATTAGAGCGCGATCCGTTCTAAAATGAAGTTTAAATGTTCGAGTGCGAACAGTTGAATAGAACGCGGTTGTTGAAAAAGATATTGGAAAGTATTACCTAGATACCAATGTATTACTTGTGTAGCGTTACAAATTGAAGGGCGCCATATTGTAGGCAAATAGTTCTCTGGCAGATGCTGACAGGCTGATGTGTAACGAACTACAAGGCTGAACTGCTGAGGTGTGGTGGAAAGGTAAGGTTACTTTTAGACCGACTAAAACGACGAAGCTGACATCCCAGGAGGCATCATCAGTATTGAACTGGGAAGGCTTCTTATTTAATTATTTTTATATTTAATGCGCTGTGAAACGAACTTCGAGACTAATATAGTGTGAATTTAGGTTGAAAATTAGATATATCTGATCTGTTATAGTTTGATAACGGTATATTTTTCGTGTATTTTGGTGGATGTTTGTGGAGATTTGTTTCTTGCGTAATATGCCAGAATGTTCAAAGATTACGCTAGACTAAACTAAGTGAAGAAATGTTATGACCATTGAATTGAAAAAAAAATTGATGTAGATAAGTAAATGATGTAATAAATTACCATTTCCAAAGAAAGTGACAGCTGTTAAATAAATCAAAATCTCTGGTTGTATTACAAGTGACGATGGTATTCTTAATGAGTGATGTGCAGAGAACAAATGCCAGTGTACTTTTGGTTAAATAAATGTTATATTCAATTAACATACGTGTTGTTCCTTCTGTAAGCGTATGCAAGAAAGAAAGCGAAGAGGACCCCTTTTTTGAGTGCCCCCCTACTCCGTAAGGAAATCATATTTGTCCCTTTAGGTTCGTACCGGAAGTGGTGGGCATACGACCAGACACGTATCCACGCGCCTTTTGTGACAAATGGACAGCGATCAAACAGGTACGTCACTGTAAGTGTTAAACTACGAGTACAAAAGTACCTTACTTTACTAATCTATCAATATTCCGTATGTGAACCACAGTATTCAGTACAACCAATCTCTGAAACATTGGATCTTGTTAAAGAAAACAAGTTGTTTACCCAATCTTCTTGTAATGGTATGTTTTGTAATACCATTTCGCAAGCGGGCGAAGACAAAATGTTTATTTTCCGTAATATTTACAAATAGTTGATAAACTGTTATATGACAAAATATGTGGAGAATACCACTGTTTTCTTTTCGTTTCTGTATAATCGATATTTTTATACTGAGGTTGATTAAAAACAGTTTTCAGTATTTTTTCATTCTTCTAGCTTCAAATATCTTCCACGAAATAATTCCAATATTGCAGAATATTGAACCCTTTTCCAATATTATGATTTCCGGAAAAATCAACAGTTAATTAAAAAATGTGAATCGAATTTTCGGAAAAGGGCATCGTTACTTCTTTTATTCTAAAAATTTGAGATTTTTCAAAAAGATTATTAAAGAAGAGTTTGTGTTAAGAAAAGTATTAAAAAAATTCATCTATATTTTACGTTAGACATTTGGAAAAATACACATGTGTAATTTTTTTAAATCTAAATGAAAATGGAGTTTGATCAAGGTATTCACTGACTTACTATCTATACGAAGTTTAACGAAAAACTTTGCGCCCTTTTGAGAAAATCTTGTTTTTAAAATTGCTCATATTTCAGTCAAAATTACGCGTAAGGTACAAATATTTGTTAATAAGATTATTAAGTTTTTAAGTATGTGATAAATTAAAGAACTACTTGTGGAGAAAAATTTCATTTTAAAAAAATCTTTGTTTTCAATAATCTAGTTGTACGAGAGAGTTTAGAAAATATCAAACTTTTGTATTTTTCGAAATTTCAGTAGTAACAGTGGAAATTGAACCTAAGCCACCTTTACAAGTGTTATTTCACTCCACTCCCATAAGAATTTTAAAGAACTAATTTGTAGCCTTTTTTGAGACAATTTTCTCTCAAAATTCAATGTATAATTTCGAAAATCGCAGGGCTTCAAGACGGACCAGTTCGGTCTTCGAATATTCGTATTGGGGAAAATAATAAAAATTGTTTACGCACTAGTGTTGGTTACAAACGGACGGGCACACAGACAGATGGACGGGTGTTTTGTAAAAAAAAAAAAAAAGTCGGTATTAAATAACCACAACACGTGAATTTACTACGTACTTGAGCACGAAAATTTCTTTTTACGGTATCAGGGAGCTACAAAAGAAGTTTTTCTGTGACCTTTGTAGGGCTAAGAAGGTCCAACAGAACGACTACAAGAGAAGGAAGACAAGAACATTGTTAGCATTACTAATACCGAAGAAATAGCAGAAATGTATTGATAACCCAAAATTCAAAATAAATGATGCGTCTGACTGGCGAGTCGGTTTATTTTTTTATGTCAACTGCCAGAAAAGAAAGCCCTGAAGCGTCCATTCGGATTGTCTCAACGGCCAAGAGAAGCTCTCATGTTCCTCTAAACGCTGGAGAAATAGGTAGTGTTCAGAAGCTTTAAGGTCCCAGAGTTGACGAGGTCTACGCTGTACGATTTAAGGTAACTAAATATCTACGCGAGTCTCCTGAAGCCTCATCCTCACTTCCAATGCCTGACTCTGCTCTGATTCCAGTCGATATTTCTTGGATGACTAAGGCTTAGAAACGCCATCCCAGTGATCGGTTAGCTTACATGTTGGCACTGTTTGGGAGATGTTACTTATTAAGAAATGTGCAGGTTGTGTCGCCGTTGAGATAAGCTTAAAATCCATAGCAGAACCGAAAGAGAGAAGTTTGGACTTCTAGTAATCCAGTGATCACTAAAATGATTAACTGTAAAAGAACTTCATTAAAATTTCGACTTCTTAGAAATCAGAATAAATCCTCTGTTTCTGCTGGGCCTTCGGACTGTACGACGTGAGAGCGAGCTTTTATTTGTGAATACCGTGCACGTTTTCAAAATTCTGTGATCCATACACTAAGATGTAATAAAATATAATTCCATGGATAAATCAGCAATACATTTTTTGGCTCTTATCCATGTTGTGCTTCGGAATAATACTTCCTGCCGCGACAACATGGAGAACGATACTTTGAATAATTGTATTTCCCACTGAATTCTAGAAGACATGCACAGAAAATGAAGTTACATTTATGTCCAGAAGCAAAACAAGGGGCATCGCAGCATTTGCTCAATGGATCAGGGAAACTGGACGAAAAAACCTGATCTAGGTGGGGTCATTGATCCGAAGGCTGCGATACAATACTTGTTACATATTGTTTAGAATTATACAGTCCAAATGCTAAATAAAACATTAAACATCACTGTTTATATTGATGTTACTTTCCTTGAGATGCTCAGTATAGTCTAGTTGTATAGAAACAGTTATTACTAGGGAACGGATTTTCATGTAAATACATATTTTTACAGGGACAATATACCGCATTCAATAATATTTTTTTTAAAAAAAATCATTTTTATTTTACATATTTTTACATATTTTGGTATAATTATATATTTTTACATATTTTATCTATAGCTACATATTTCGTTATATTTTAATATATTTAAAGGTCGAAAATGAACATTTCACTTGTGATGTTCGAAATATATCTTACTTGAAAACTAACTTAGTTACTGAAATACTTAAAAAATACGCAATACGCTTGTATTAACGCCGGACAATCGCTATTAATTGTCAGACTTATCTCCCCCCACCCCCACCCGTTTCTTGGAAACAGCGTAGTCGGGATCAACGATGAGCGGATGTAGTATGCGAATCAGAAGGAACTTCAACCACGTGATTACTCGTGTTTCATAGGCCCCCATGCGTAAGTCGATAAAAATTTCCAGATCATTGTCTTATCCCTTTTCTGGATTTGGGAGAAGGAGTATGCTCCCTTTACCTCCCCTTCTATCACAGGCTGCACTTGAGCTCCGGCTCCTCATAAACAACATTGTATATAATAAGAAAGTATTACACGTTTCGGATGAAACTAGCGAATAATTGCTTCTGTAGATGTAAAACCTTTATTCAGCCTCTCTGCATCCATGTAAAGATTTGATGAACAACGTACTCTGCTCGGAAAACGCTTGAAGAATAGAATTGTAAATATTATAACGAATATTTATTTCACATATTTCCTATTTTTTCTTACATATTTTTGAAAAAATACGTACATATATATGTACATATTTTGCTTTTTTTATTACAATAAAGTCCGTTCCCTAGTTATTACGCTTACGCAGCTTACGGAAGCGAATTCCGAGTCGCGGCCTAGACAGCCGGCGTGAGTCATTCCCCCACTCCGCCTCGCGACGGGTCGAGTTGCTGCCGGAGCGGCGATGTTGGCAAAGGAGGGGGGCGCGAATCCGCCGGCGCTTGCTTCTGAGACGGCGAGTCTTCCTCGTCGAAGCTCCTTCCCGGAGGCCTAGGCCAGGCGCCGCCAACCTGCGGCTCAGTAGAATCATATTTGTGGCTCTTGAGGAGTTTAATCGTATTTATTGAAACATTAACTGCAATATTGTAATTCCCAAACAAATACAATAATTCTGCGCACACACCAAAATGCGCGCGTCTCGGGGGCGGTAGCTCAGTGCATCAACTGATGTCACTGCAGCGCCTCTGACCGGGAGGTTATAGGTTCGAGTCCTGACGGCGGCAGGATTTTCAACACTAGCTTGTGAGCTAGGTCGAATTCAGTCGCTGTCTGGAGGAGAATTCTAGCGGCCGGCTGCTCTCATCGGTAGTTTTCCGTGGTTTCTCCGATCAACAGTAGACGAATGCCGGAGCAGTACCCTATCAAACGGGCCACGGACCGCGCGCGATCTGTCCTTCCTATTCCTTGTCCTATCCTCTCCTTACACACACATTACACTAACATGCACTACACTACCACATGTTCCGGGAGACCGGTCGGGAGCTTAGAGCTTGTCCCGGATGGGGCGGTGCCCCGCTGGTGGGAGCGTCCTGAGAGAGACGGCGAGTCTTCCTCTTTGAAGCTCCTTCCCGGTGGCCTACGCCAGGCGTCGGCAACCTGCGTCTTGAGGAACTCCTCAAGAGACACAAATGTAATTCTACTGAGACGCCGGTTGCCGATGCCTGGCCTAGGCCACCGGGAAACATAGTACACACTGAAAAATCAACTGCAATATTACAATTCCCAAACAAATATAATAATTAGGGAACGGAATTTATTGTAATAAAAATGCAATATGTACATACATATGTTTTTACATACATACATTGTTGTACATACATACAATTTTTTTAAAAACCTGTGAGAAAAATAAAAAAATATGTAAAATAAAAATTTCATTATTGTGTTTAAAATTGTTCCCTACATGCATTTTCCGAGCATAGAACGTCACGAATCAGTTCTTAACAAGCATTTGGAGTGGCTGAAAGTAGGTTCTCCTCTACAGAAGTAACACTATATTTCACCCCACATAAGAATTTTATTCGAAATGAAAAAAAAAGTTCATAGTATATATTACAATATTTAGGAGAAGCCAATGTTTCAATGAATAGAAGTATTCCAGTGATGGATCGCGGGGAAGGGGTTGAAGGGAATGCCGATCCCCAATCGAACAACACGTAAGACAATTTTGTGTAAAAAGTATTTGTTAGTTCTCGATCGAATAACGAATGTGCTGGTTGAAACATGGACAAAATCGTAGTTGAAATTACTTTTATTCACAGAAATCCGCTCATGCTGGTTGAAACATGGACAAAATCGTAATTGAAATTACTTTTGTTCACAAAAATCCGCTCATTCTTGACTTCAAGTACGCAGTGAGCGGGCGAAGGTGACAATTATGGCGAAGATATGATGGTCATAGAAACAGCATTACATGTGATTTTTAAGAAAATGATTCCGAACATATAATGCAAACGCGATCTGAAATGTTCGTTTCGAGTATAAATATATTAAAATATACAAATATGTAGTAGTAGGTAAAATATGTAAAATTTATACAAAAATATGTAAAATAAAAAAAAAGAGTTCCAATCCTTCAGAATGTCTTGTAAACTCTAAAATATATTATTTAATGCAGGTATCTAGTTTCTGTAAAAACATGTAATTACATGGAATTCCTTTTCCTAGTAATAATCCTGCGCACAGGCCGGAATGCGCAGCAGTTCGCATGCAAGCAAACCTAGCTTTAGCTATCCTTGCTCTCCACACTCACCGACACCACACTCAAATCCGATGCGAATAGCAACAGAAGCATTTTGAGATCACTAGAACAACAGCCGTGAGTTTTGGAATTCAGCGCCTTTTAGTAGTGTGCTTTACTAACTTTCTGAAAAACCCCATAATGGACTACGAAGAATTTCAGCCAAGTACTTGTTTACTATCACCTCCAATATGTTACATGAGCGCACTGTGAAAATCTTTGGCCTTATTATTGAATAGGTTCTCTCTCATTTAATTTACTTTTACAAGCTGTACTGAAATGAGGTTTTTACAATTAGTTTTGTTATAGGTTAAGTTATAAAAAACTGTTTCTGTTTTCTTTATAAGTTGACATATGATATGTTACTACGCAAAATAGAATCTTTTCATTTCATAATAAATTCGTTTCACAGCAGATAACGGTTATATTATTTTTTCTAATACATATCACTGATATATGTTCTTATATTTGGATCTTTAACAACTAATAAATCACACCCGGGAAAAAATGGCTCTTAACTCCAGAAAGGTTGCCGACCCCTGACCTGGGCGGTTGGAAACCAAAGGGCGCCAACCACACCATACACAACTACTGCGACGACGTCGCGTGCGCGCACGAGAACCCAAGTTGTCACAGCAGCATGGACCCGTCGGAACAACATAAGCGAATGAAGGTTTCGTTAAGGGGAAAATGTTTTAAAAGTATAGCACAATTTAACAGTCACGTAACTGAAGCACCTCCTGTAATTTTCCAACGGCTCAAGTTGTGTCACGGAAGTATATGAAGGAATGGGGCTAGTTTATCCATACATTCATTTCCATTTTATCACTTGTTTCTATTTACAAGATATTGGGGTAACTTTGTATTCTTTTTTCTAATGGAACTATATATTTTCTACTCTATCATGACGAGAGTAAAAAGACGAATTCAAGTTGTCACAGCAGCATGGACCCGTCTGAACAACATAAGCGAATGAAGGTTTCGTTAAGGGGAAAATGTTTTAAAAATATAGAACAATTTAACAGTCACGTAACTGAAGCACCTCCTGTAACGTACGAATGGCTCAAGTTGTGCCACGGAAGAATATGAAGGAATAGGACTGGTTTATTCATACATTCATTTCCATTTTATCACTTTTTTTTACAAGATTTGGAAGTAACTTTGTTTTCTTTTTTCTAATGAAACTATACATTTTTACTCTATCATGACGAGGGTAAAAAGACGAATTTAAGTTGACACAGCAGCATGGACCCGTCTCAACCACATAAGCGAATGAAGGTTTCGTTAAGAAGAAAATGTTTTAAAAATATAGAACAATTTAACAGTCACGTAACTGAAGCACCTCCTGTAACTTACGAGTGGCTCAAGTTGTGCCACGGAAGAATATGAAGGAATGGGACTGGTTTATTCATACATTCATTTCCATTTTATCACTTTTTTACAAGATTTGGAAGTAACTTTGTTTTCTTTTTTCTAATGAAACTATACATTTTTACTCTATCATGACGAGGGTAAAATACGAATTTAAGTTGACACAGCAGCATGGACCCGTCTCAACCACATAAGCGAATGAAGGTTTCGTTAAGAAGAAAATGTTTTAAAAATATAGAACAATTTAACAGTCACGTAACTGAAGCACCTCCTGTAATTTTCGAACGGCTCAAGTTGTGTCACGGAAGTATATGAAGGAATGGGGCTAGTTTATTCATACATTCATTTCCATTTTATTAATTGCTTTTTACGAGATATTGGGATGTGGTGGACTGTTGCATTCAAAATATACGTTAAGTAGGAGCCTCAAAAAATCACACTTAAATAACTTAATATTTCATCGAGAGAGAGAGAGAGAGAGAGAGAGAGAGAGAGAGAGAGAGAGAGAGAGAGAGAGAGAGAGAGAGAGAGAGAGAGAAGAGAAGACTAAGCCTATTAACACAGTCGTAGTAACTTCTACAAATTAGTTTAAAATATTAATGTCACTTTCAAGATATGAGAAAGTATTGTAATACTGCGGCAGAAATTGGCAATTTATCGACAGAAAAGTTCGTATTGTGGGGCTCTACTAACAAGAAAGTGGGCATATCTTGTTCCTAACATAGTAAATTACTTCCTCTAACACGTTGTGTACTCACAATCTACATTTTGTGTGTCCTGATGTTGAGAATCGGCTAATGACAAAAACCTATGTGTGCAACGTCTGTCCGTCTGTGTGCAACGCTAGAGCCAAAATCGGCGAGGCGGTTTTCTCAAAAATTGATATTCCCCCACCGATCGATCATGCCGGAGTCGAGTAACGTCCCCTCCTTTAAGGTTTGTTTGTGATGTCACGTCTAGAAAGGAAGTGCGAGCTACTCACAAGAGGGTTGAGTGGGTAGATGCCTTCACGTAGCGAACGATCAACAACGAGCGGTTTCTCCGATCAACACCATGCGAATGCCGGAGCAGTGCCCTAACAAACGGGTCACGGACCGCGCGCGATCTGTCCTTTCTCTTCCTTGTCCTATCCTCTCCCCTTACGCACACACACTAACATGCAATACACTACCACATATTCCGGGAGACTGGTCGGGAGGTTAGAGCTTGTCCCGGCTGGTGCGGTGCTCCGCTGGTGGGAGAGTCCTGGTTAGGGGGAAACCCCACTAGCCGACGGTAGGTCGACGCCTGATCTCGCCATCCGGCGGGGGAAGATCACCGCCATCTCCCGAGAAAAAACATGCACTACACTAACGGGTCTAATGGCTAAAGCAGTTGACGCGCTCGGAATCAATCAATACAAAAAATCAATCAATACAAACATAAACCGTAAAATATATATATATATATATATATATATATATATATATATACACACACACACACACACACACAAAATAATTACGTTTTTGGACATTTTCGTCTAACATTACATCACAGGTTCAAGAGTGCATCAATGTGCAGTAGTTTAGCCCGGACGCAACCAGAGAATGACAGTGACTGAAATGTACGCCGCAAAATCTTCGCTTATTTTTGTTCCTCAGGCTGTTCGAGATTTGTCGCAGGCTGTCGCTTCGACCGTAGGTACGTTGATAGAGATTGCTGCCAGGAGGGAAAAAGGAAAAATTATGACGAAAAGGGCACAAATGAGACTGAAATGGTACAAATTAGACATTGAAAGACAAAAAGGCATCAAGAGGCCGAAAATAGGCATCAGACGCTAAAATAGGAAAACAAGGCATAATGAAAATCTAAAAAACTACAGAAATACTATGAAGTTATTACTATTGTTAAAAGTCATAAAATAGTTACAATCATAAAAAAGTATTGTGCCAAACTTCCTGACTACTTATAACAGTCCCTCGACACATGTACAACACTTTTATACAACGGTATATCTCTGATGCCCAAACTTTCCTAAGATAATAACCGATTCTGGTTCACTTTGCACACTATAACACCGTGCGTGTATTTTGCCTCGTGCACGTCACTCGCACAACCTTCTGCAATCGCAGCTACACCAAGAAGGTGTGCGCTTGTCTCGCCGACCTCGTGCAGTAAATTCCCCTCCTTGCCCCTATGCCAGATGGGACTTCCCCTCGCCGTGGGCAAGCTACTACATTGCGCGCTGGCGACAGAACGCGCCCTCCTTTCCGATAATTTTAAATTTCAATGTTTCTCTCTCCGTTCCCTATGCTTTCAAGTATTTACAATGCGCCGCGAAATCGCCTATATTATTTCAGTAGTATACATACCCTTCGCGGCTCTCACACCCAACCAATCTTTATAAATGAGGTCTCTAAAGAAAGAGAATGTCACGGAGACGTGTCGAATGACACTTTGACTTAAAAAATATGAACGATTTGTTTAAAACAACGCATATAATTATCCCTGTCAAATGCAATCCGCAACGCTCGATAGTCAATATCTATATTGTTAAATAACTCCTAAACGAAGCGTTCTAGGGCCTTAAAAGTTGAAATTTTGAGACCAAAGGCCTCAAAGGCACGTACCTCATACCGTAATCTATAGAATGAGATTATATTCAACATTCTGTTACGTTTTTGCTGGTTCTATGCTTCTCGATTTCACCCCACATGTTCTGAGCCGTGCAGAACCCGCAACTGTATGTGAAATTTAACTTAGTACTTGATATTCTGGAGGATTAAATTGCACGGGTATACATCCCTGTTTGGTAATATAGTTAAATAAGAATGGTTTTTATTGACAAGGGCGTATCGTATTGTTATTCAATATTTTGAACTCATATAACAAAACAAAAGGAATGTGGAATAAAAAAAATACAACCAAATCAACTAGAAACCTTCTGGAGAATGTTGTTTTAAAATATAACGATAGAAATGTGAACGATCCGGTAACAGTGGCTAGTCTCTTTAACCAATACTTTTCGAGAATTGTTGTCGATATCACTAAGGGTCTTCTGCAACAAAATTCAATAGCAAACATTTCCTCAAAAATGTTAGACTCGATGTTCGTTTCCGAAACTTCTTCCAATGAAATTCTCAAAATAATCGTTAAACTAAAAAATAAATATTCATCCGGTTAGATGAATTTACGCATTGTTTGTTAAAGACCTGTGCGCCTGCCATTATTCACCCGTGAACTCACATATTTAATGCATCCACAGGCACAGCAACTTTTGCAGATATTTGTAAAACATCTAAGATTAAGGAGCTCTTCCAAAAGGCAACAAAAATGAACTACAAAATTATTGGCCTATTTCTCTTCTGTCAGTTTTTTCAAAACAATTAGAGAAACTTTTTTTTACGTACGAATGGAAATCTTCCTCAATAAGCACAACGCGCTTTCAAATTGCCAACACGGGTTTAGAAAATGAAAATCTACGGAAACAGCCATATTTTTTCTTAAAGATGTCGCCTCATCATTAGATCAAAACGAAGCACCTATTGGGTTATATTTAGATGTTTCAAAAGCTTTTGACATCATTCATCATGACATTTTTCTTTCAAAATTACCTTCATATGGAATACGAGGTATTGCCCTAGATTGGTTATGTTCGTACCTTAAACAACGATCTCGTATAAAGACAGTAGAAATACCTTACTGGAATGATGGAAATAATGTACTCACCTTTCCGACTCTTTGCCCGTGGAGTCCCTCAGAACGATTTTAGGCCCTATTATCTTCCTACTATAAATAAATGATTTGCCCTCGACGATTCAAAATGGAAGAACAGTTCTCTTTGCGGACATTGTTTGCAATAAAGAAACTGTGAATGGTATAATATTAGATTTTGAAATTACCTCCGTATTAACAAATTAATATTAAATGAAAAGAAAACGGTTTTAATACAGTTTTTTCATTTCAAATAAACAATTATGTATTCTACTGAAAATGAACGATGTAGCATTGACTTATGTTAAGGCAACAACATTATTAGGTCTTTCAATTCAGTCAAACCTCAAATGGCAAAAATTAACCTCATTATCCAACGCGTTCAGAATTCTTTCAAATTCAGCAGCCTTCATACTGCTCCTTGTGTATGTTTCGCGAATTTTCATTCCCGCCTGAGATATGACATAATATTTTGGAGAAATACATCTTATAGCTCCCAGACTTTTAGATTACGAAAAAGAATTGTACGAATAAGAACCAAATCCCACCCGCGTGATTCTTGTAAGTTTCTCTTCATTAATCTAGGAATTTTACCATTACCTTGTTTGTTGATTTACGAATCAGTGTTTTTTTCAATGTTTTTTTAATGACTTGCTTAAGGGTGGCAACATATTTTCAGAAAATGCCGATGTCTATAACTATTACACTCGACGTAGTAATCGTATTAATCAGGTGACAGTATCAACAGCTCATTATAAAAAATTCACGTGCAAAATACATACCTTATTTTACAACACTTTGCCAGATGACATTAAACGGTTAAATTCGATAGAAAAGTTTAAATCCCAATTAAAATCGTTTCAGCTGTATAACTGTTTTTATACAATTAGAGACTATACTGAGCATCAAAAAGAAAGTAACATTAATTTTAACAGTGACATTTAATGGATTATTTACCGTTTGGACTGTATTAATCTAAACAATTTGTAATAAGTATTGTATCGCAACTTCTGGGCCAATAATCCCCATCCCGATCAGGTTTTTGTCCAGTTTCCCTGATCATTTGAGTAAATGCTGAGATAGCCCCTTGTTTTGCTTATGAATATAAAATGTAACTCATTATCTGTGCACGTCTTCTAGAATTCAGTGGGAAGGGATTACAGTTATTAAAATTATCGTCCTCTATGTTGTCGCGGCAGGAAGTATTTATTATTCCTTGACGAAGGATATGATGAGGGATAAAAATCCAAATTTATTGCTTATTTACCCTGGAAAATAAAATTTTATTACATCAGATCGAATATTTTGTTAACAATCCTTGCAAAATACCCTAATTTTCTTCCTGTATTTAAACTTCAAGTAGTATAAGGCTTAGGGTAGGGATCACAGAATTTTGAAAGCGTGCACAGAATTCACTTCTCCTCATAGCACAACACACACAGTTTTTAACTGTTTTTGGCGTAAAATAAATAAATAAATAAATAAATAATAAAATCAATTACAAGGAGACACATAGAAGAAGTGACGGAGGATAAGAGGGGCTTGAAGAAAAGGATATATTACCGGCTTAATATGGAAATGGACAAATAGGAAAGATGGTGGGGTTTACCACGCGAGAGTTCTCAGACGAGTACGCTAGTCGTTTATTTATACTAATATAAGTGAATTCAACTACATGTAACCACTTGTCATCGTGAAACTGACGAGCGTTGTCGCTTCATCTCCATCTTCCCTTTTGCACCTTCTGTTAGTTTCAAGATAAGATATGAGTTAAAAACTGAATTTGATCTGAATATAATGAACATAGTAACCAATCGAAAGAATGGAATTAGAAATCTCGAAGAAATTAAACATGATGTAATGCGAAAGCAAAGACGATAAAATCCGGCCCGGTGGCCGAGATCCCTAGGGCGGTGGTGTCGTGGCGATCTCGGACCGAAGGGTCGCGGGTTCGAGTCCCGCCTCGCGCATGGTTGTGTTTGTGTTCGTCCTTTCGCCCCTTATCATCAATCACCATATCGTTTCATCCACATAGTTGCCATAGCGTTAACTCCAATAGTGTTTGCTAATGACCTAGGTGTTGATGCGATCATAAATGAATTTGAAAAAAAAAAAAAAAAAAAAAGAACGTTGAACAGAACACGCCGCCAGGTTCAGTGGCAACAGCGGCGCGCAGCGGACCTTAGGCCAAAGGGGGAGGGACAAGAATAACACTAAAAGAGAACTCCGTGGGGGAAGAATAGTTTAAGTGGAACTTTCTGGCATTTGAAAGGTAGAAGAGCTACGCTAAAAATTAGACTGTATGGGAAAAGAGTTTAGGAGGAACTCCTTTAGCACACCTATTTTTCTTAGACGTCAAATAACTTAATGTTACCCTAACCATATACATTTTAATGTTTATTGCTTTATTATGGCAAATATGCAAAGAAAAAATTTTTAAGAATTATTTATTTATACCTGCATATTGGAAACTATACTATTATTTCTTTCGACTTTCTATTTAAAATTAACTTAATATTTTTAACTTACTTATAATGTAATTTTTAACTGGAAGTGTTATATAGATAATAATATTTATTTCATACTCCTTTAATTTATGTATTTATTTAATGTGAACATTTTCTTTTTCATTAAAATGTTAAAGATCGAAGGCGATCAGCGAAATCATTCACCGCGTTGTCAATGGGAGAACCTTTCGAAGTTTACCTATAGAACTAACGCAATAAAAAAGCCATGGGAACCTCTAGAAACGAGAGGAACAAGAGCGAGGCTTTGCGCTCTTTATAAATCGTATGTAGGTCAACCAGCTTGGAAGGAAATTCAGGTTAGACTAGAAAAACCAAATTATTTCGGCCGAAGCGATCACACTCACAAAATTCGAACTAGGAAACAAAATTCAGATCTTGGGAATTTTTCCTTTTGTACAAGAACAATTAAAGATTGGAACAGTTTACCCGCAGCACTTTTCAAAGCTTTTACTCTAAGTGCCGAAGCTTTAGAAATAAGTTAGAACGATATGAGAGTAATAGACATTAAATGAGTAAGTGCTGTGAAGTGCGGTGAAGTGCTGTGAAGTGCTGGTCAGTGTAATTCAAAGCAAAAACAGTGTAGTGTAGTTATGCAGTGCAGTTAAGTGTAGTGAACACGATCAATAAATTAAAAAAAAATTTAGCCAATATTTATGTAGCTTGTATTAAATTTTAGCATCACCAACATATAATTATCGAATATCATGACAGAGTTGAAATAATTGTTATAATACTTCATATTAGTGATAGTATGATTATTGCATGTTCGGCTTGTACTGTACTCCTTTATTATTATTGTTATTATTATTAATATTGTAATTATTGGTATTTAACTGCCATTGGGTCATACCCAATTGAAGTTCAAATAAATGTATGTATGTATATATGTATTTTCGGCCAATAGTCACCAAGCTCGTGTATTAAGTGTGCACCATCTTCACTTACGGCCACGCACTAAAGTGCAGATGGTGTTGGTCATGAACGCTTACCCGCGTCATTATTGGCAAATACACACACACACACACACACACACACACACACACACACACACACAAGTTCCTTCATTCACCTCACGACCTGGTTGATACTAATACCCGTGCACGTCTTTTTACTTCAGCCCTCATTTTGCAGATGTGCTAGGAAGGGGGCTGTCTATTTTGCCACCAACAGGACTATTATATCGGATTTGTAGCTCGTTTTCCGATATAAAATAGTTTCTATTACCCAGGAGCGAATATTTCTGTTAATTTTATTTCGTCAACAACGCTCCTAGCTGTCATTAATTCTTAATTCAAATAATGTCAGTAGAGGAGAGGGGTAGGTATTCTGAGGTTCAAGAAAACGTGCGCGTATAATAAATGAGTTCGATTAGCTGCCGGCGTTTTTCGTATAAACCCCCTATACGCCTCCAACAACGGAGTTGGGCCCCTTCTTACTGACTTCATAGTAGTAGACGGTGTTCATCGAGATGACTCTAGGAGGAAAGTGATTGAAGATTAAAGAGAAAAGAGTAGTTGGTAGGCAACCTGCAAGAAGAAAACAAGTAGGCAACCCGCAATACAATTTAATTTTTTCTCTAATTTAAAATTATTTTTGTAATTAGAAACGAAAACACAGTCTTTGTTACATACGTAACATTATAGAGCAATTCTAATTACACCCGCTCGTATATATTAAGTTTTTTTGAGCCTCGGGTGGATGCAAACTACCATGCACGGTGCAAGACAACCTTCTTTGCGACGTGCGGTCGGATAAAATTAATGCACGTCTCATTTTTATAGTAATTTTTAAAGAAATACAGGCAATTTTTGAATAATAATTTCCTAAAAAATGACTACAATTTTTTCTTCAATTTTCATTTCAAATAGAGGAAACAACGCTTTCGAAACTCGCACCGTTTAAATTTTTGGTGAACTCTAGATTTTCGAAATCTACAAAAGTTATAAAAACGCGGGTAAATATGTATTGTTGCAGAACTAGTTATTTTCGTTATTGTATTTGTACATTTTATGGTGGCCTATTAACTTACCGTGTCTTAATGGTTAGTGTTTGTAGCAAATACCACATTTTTCATGTATTCAAAAAAGCACGTAGCTGATGGAGGGAGAAAAATGAACAAAGTGAATGTTGTTTTTATGTTACTTCATTAAACACAGTAGTTCATGTATGCGCATATTATGTGACAGAGTCTATCATGAAGAATACGAGAATATATTTAAATTGCTAATGGTAATAAATGTTATTAGGGAATTGTGAGAAGAATTCTTTTTTATTTTTATGTAAAAATGAGAAATATTCTTTCTATTTTTCTTATTTATGGAATGTAAGAGTGTCTAAATGTTGTGGGGAGATTGTCCAATGTCTACCAGAAGTATATTATAATTTAGATTAATAAATAGTGAGTGGGAATCGACACATCTTGTAATCGCTCATATAAGATACTGTTTTTGGCATATGAATTTAGGCAAATATTTAGGTAAATACACATTTTTTATTCGTTTTCTCTCAATTTAATGTCAAAACTCGTACTGCTGCAACACCTATTTAAATGTGGAGTAAAATGTATGTAATGCATGTCTCAGAAACAGTATAAAGTGAGATCTGTAGAATTTGGTTGAAGAATCTCGGCCTGGATAATATTTTGTTTGTCATAATTGAAAGCAACTCTTTATATTTCAAGTTAATAGAAACATCAGTATTCAAACTACCTATAAAGAGGCTATGTCCTACTGATCCAGGGTTTTTAAGATATCCGTGATTGGCTTGAACGATACGAGTTTTCATCACGTCATTATTTTTAAAATATGTGTTATTTCAGTAAGCACAGTAACTTTACAAAATCGGAATATTCTAGAAAAGACTTGTAGAAATAATCTGTTCTTTTCTATGATAATCTCAATTTTACCTGCTGCCAACCGATTGGGTGTAAACTTACAATGAATCTCAAGCATTTTTAACCTCGTGCCACGCTGTGCTCACTCTACCGGCAGCAATTGGGAAAAAAGTGCATGGCGCAAGGTGCAAGCGCGTATTTCTAAATCATAACAATGTAAATCCCGTTCATTAGTAATATTTAACGTTACAATGTACTCTTAAGTTTCCAAGCAAATTACAATTACAATTCGCAAATAGAATTACCAATAATGAAACACGTGGGCCGCAGTGCACTCAACTGAGTCGGCCTTACTGCTCTCGCAACCCACGTCAATCCCCAACGAATCTCGAGTCTCTCGATATTAACATTCGTTTTGGATACTCATGGTTCTCAACTAACAGAATACCACACAGTCCTTATTCCTGACAACTGAACATAAAATGGCGGGATCGGTGTAACAATGGAATGCGCTACTCTCTACATCGAGGGAATCTAAACAATCGTTTTACTCGCGACACCTAGTGTTCTCCTCGCCAACTACTTGGAACGGCTCTAAAATTCTGACCAATGGAAGGTTCAATTTGGGGTTGCAGGATATCTCGATGGTTACGATTTAGAAATACGCGCGAGTCGCAGTCAGTGCTGGGTCGCATTCCCTCGCTCTGCAACGGCCAGCGCCGCTCCTCTGCCATCAGCCCAACCGTAATTTGCCCTGCTCTCTTTTCCTCCAGTTGAACACGTAATCCAAACCATTGGACAATTCACGATCGTGATATAATGAGAGGAAATGTTCACGGATTTCGTCGGAGTGAGCGAAACAATTAAGAACGTTCAGAACAAATAAGAAACATTGACAACAAACACTAACTAATGGTTGTACACTAACTAATGGTTAAATTGCTTCTACTCATTCTGATCAAATCCCGTGAACTATTCATTCTTGTAATCCAGAGTCTACTTCAGATACGTTTACATGCCTGATTTTAATCTACAGCGTCAGCAGTTTTAGATACCCTTGTGTTATCAATTATTCGAGGAAGGAATGCTACCCTGATCAATTAAGAACAAAGTATTTGTTTTAAACTACGTGGGAAATTATTTCGATATGTGTTCTCTCTGAGAGAAGAGCAGCAATGAGGTAACAATTTAAATTTCGATCATAATGTTGTTCGTACGTCACAGTATATATTCTAGTATTCTTCCAAGAGAATTAAAGATTTTTAAAAAAATGGCGTCATTCACAGAACGATACATCAGTCTTATTGAATTGATTCTTTTCAGCCCAAACTGTATATCGCATGAAGAGCAACTACGTACAAAACATGTCTTATTATTACGTATATATCAGGACATATGATTGCAAACGAAGTGAGAACATTTTTTGCAGTAATTCAAACTGTAGGATGACGTCACAAATCAACGAGACGCAAACGAACTGGATGGACGTCACGCTTGCAATTTGATATTCTCTTTCCTATTGTATCTAAATTTATTCCCATCGGTGTAACATTTCCGAGTTTGAGCCAATAACTTAATACAAAACACAATTATGTTATTCATCAAATTACCTTCCTGGCATTGTATTTTTATCGTGTGAATTATTAAGATAAAATTCAAGGAGGCTACATATCATTCGCTCATTCTGATGAACCTGAAACGACCTAAACTTGTGAGCATGTAAGTACTAATGACGGCTCCGGCTGTCCGGTGACACCGCGTGGGAGTGAAATGCCGTCGTTTTGACTGTCACGTCGCTGTCTTCTTCAGAGCTGTAGTAACTCCATCCCCACATAAGACCAAAATATGATGCTCCAAACGTTGGCATCCCTCCCTCCCCCAGATGCCGAGAACCTTGAAGATTATAGCCGCCGAAGCCACGATTGCATGTGAGTTCTCCTTCGAGATCGAATTTATCTCTGGAATGGGGCAGAGGCAGGTAAGGGCGAACGGATGACATGATGGGGCAAGTGCATGTCCGTTATTGATTTGGTTTGTTCCGGCGCGTCAGGTCATTATTTCCGTAAGTGAAGTGCATGTTTTCTCCGGGATGGCGGTGATCTTCCCCGCTGGCTGCAAGAACCAGTGCCGACCTACCGTCGACTCGCGGATTTTCCCTCAACCAGGTATCTCCCACAAGCGGGGCACCATCCCGGCTGGCTCAAGATCTAAGCTCCCGACCGGTCTACAAGAATATGTAGCAGTGTAGTGCATGAGTGTAAGTGTGTGTGTGTGTGTGTGTGTGTGTGTGTGTGTGTGTGTGTGTGTGTGTGTGTGAAGAGGATAGGATAAGGAAGCGGTTGGAAAGATCGCGCGCGGTCCGTAGTCCGTTTGTTAGGGTACTGCTCCGGCATTCGCCTGGTATTGATCGGAGAAACCACGAAACTACCGATCAGAGCAGCCGGTCGCTGAATTCTCCTCCAGGCAGCGACTGAATTCGACCTAGCGGAAAGCTAGTGTCGAAAATCCTGCCGCCGTCAGGACTCGAACCTAGGACCACCGGTCGGAGGCGCTGCAGTGACATCAGTTGATGCACTGAGCTAGCGCTCCCGGTGTAACGTTGATATTTTAAGAAGTGGGCAGTGGTACAATAGTGTACTAAAGTTGATGAAAATTTTTAGTGTGAATTGGGCGTATTTCGATGCCGTGAACCAAAGACACAGTCCCACTGTTTGAGCGTAGCATGGTGTGTGCAGTGCGGGTTGCATCGGCCACGCACCGCCAGAGATCGATATTTCGACCAAGAGCTTCTGCTTCATCAGCCACGAAACGTGAGACGCCGTGCAGCGATAGTAAATTCCCCAAGTGCGTACGAAATCAAGCTACAGGATATCCGTGTAACGAAACTTTACTCCTTTTAGTGTTCAACAGTTGGGTACTTAGTCTTTTAAAATGTGCGTGGATCATTTAAGATCTGCACCTGAAGTTACGTATAAAACAACTAAACCACATTTCTCAAACCGGGAGCGGTAGCTCAGTGCTCTGATCGGTAGTTGTCCGTGGTTTTGCGGACGGACTAATGACAAAGCAGTTGACGCGCCCAGAAACACGAAAAAAACAAACCAAACCACATTTCTCAATAGTTTTTCGTTATTTAACCAATATATAGCATTGAATATTTTTTGAAATTGAATGGTTGATTGATTTTTTGCCGGCACGTGAACTGCTATTGTCATTAGTAACTCCTAGTGTACTGAAAATGTTCATGGAGGTGGTTGTATTTCTTTCCTGCTGTATGGTGAGATCAGCGCTTATCTCTGCGTCTTGCGGAGGACTTCCGCAGCAAGTATCTCCTCACCGATCCAGCCAGAACAAGCTCTTAGCTCCAGACTGATCTGCCTACATGTATGGTAGTGAAGCGCAGTGGGGATCTGGGGGCAGTAACCCCCTCAATGTTCGGACATTTTTTTAAAACATTTCATTTAGAGGATCTTCAAGTTTATATCATAAACGACTTACGTTTTTATGTATTTTGAGAGGAACCGAAATATCACTTTAAGAGTATTAAAGGGCAATAGGGACATTTGTGTTGAAATCTTTAGAGTTATTTTAAGAAAATGCCATTTAAGCGTAACTGTAAATGCGAAGTTTGAAACTCTTTTTCACAGAAATCTTTTGAGTTTCGAAAAATCTTTGGAAGTCGTTTGAAACTCGCTTGAAATCTTTGGACTTCGCTAGAAATCTCTGGACTTCGCTGGAAATATGCATATTAAATATGTGAATGATACTTAGAAAATTACATTTGTGTAATTAAAAAAATAGAATACAGAAAAATGACTTATGTCATCTTAAATAGTGCATTTAGTATTATCTGTACGAAGAGTTTGAAGAAAAAATCGTAGCCGTTCTTGAGAAAATGGCACTTGAACGTTTCTGAAATGTAGAATTTTGAGCTGGTTCTCCTGTAAACTTTTGATTTTTTAAGAAATTTTATATGACATTATTTAAAGTACGTGTACTCAAAATATAATAATGTGAAGAAATCGCTGTTTATACAAATATTATCAACGAGAGAAATAAGTAAAAAATATATTTAAAAAAACAACAAAAGAATAGAGCAATATGGCGTTTATGTCAACTCATAGAGTATATGTAGCACTATCCCCATCAAAAGTTTTAAGAAAATATTTGGAACCGTTTTTGAGAAAATCTTGTTTTTATTATTTTTAAAATTTCAGGCTCATATTGCACGCAACATTGCGCGAAAACTACAAAAAATATCAAACAAATGTACATGACCTTCATTAAAGAACTAATTTAGAACAGCAAATTTCGTTGAAAGGAAAAATCTTTCTTCAATTTTATGGTTGTAGGAAGTGGCGTCGAAAAAAAATCAAACTTTTCAGTTAACGAAAATTCAGAGTTAACAGTGAAAATTGAGCTATAGCACCTTATAAGTATATTTTACTCTATAAACTTGAAGAAAAATTTTGGAGCCATTTTTGAGAAAATTTTTAAACTGTGGGGCTTCATAAAAATATGTCTGTCTTCAAAATTGTCTGTCTGTCTTTGCAAAAGCCGCGTACGGGTCATAGCCTATCAGCGGCCTCCCGGCCCCAGCTGCCATGGGTTACGGGCTGTGTGGTTAGCACGTAGGCATCCCTACGCCGTAATATGGTCTTCTCAACCCCAGAAAGGAGTTTTCTCATTTATCAATTTCACACTAGTATTTTGCCCGACCGAGAATCGAACCGGAATCGCGTCATAGAAAGCGACCGATGACCAATGAGCTAAACCGCGAGGGCTCATGTAAAGTACCCACACAAAAAACGAATGTTTTTCAGAACCACCGAGCTTCGACCCAGGCCGATCGGCAGGCGGTTTCTTCCATTTGGGAAAAATCAGTAGCTTCAGGTACTCCAGATGGAAGAACGGACACGCGGCCAGACATTTTGCCGTCAATAGATTTTTCGGCATCAAGGGCCCAAAAAACATCAATTCTGACCACACAAAGTGTTAGAAGGATTTTTTTAAATAAATTTAGTAATTGGATTTATGCACTTTTTCGTTATTAGGGCCCTGCAATAAGAGTTTTTCTGCGGAAAATTCGCCGTTTTTTCGTATGAATTATTGTCTCATTTTTCATATTTTTTAAATCTGCAAAATAGTGTTAAGTTGAAAAAATTAAAATAAAAAATAAACATTTTTCTCGCTGTAGAGAATGTGGGTGATGGGACGGGGGCTACGAAAAGCGTATTTTAATGTTTGACTTATAGTGCAACTACTCATATGTCATTTGGTTTAGGTGAACTTTTTACTATCTTATTTAGGGGTACAGTTTCCACCCCTCATAAATGTCTGAAATCCCACTTCTGGTGAAGCGTATATAAGTGGGTGTACGTATAGCGAGGGAGAGGTAAGACAAGGAAGGAAAGATAGCGCGCGGTCCGTGGCTCATTTGTAACTACTCCGACATTCACCTGGTATTGATCGGAGAAACGGAAAATTATTGATTAAGCAGTCGGACGCTAGAATCCCCCTTTAGACAGCGTCTGAATTCAACTTGCGGTGGTTCAGTGCATCAACTGATGTCACTGCAGTCCTCTGACCGGGAGGTCCTAGGTTCGAGTTCCACAGCGGCAGGATTTTCGACACTAGGTTTTCAGCTATGTCGAATTCCGCCGTTGTCTGGAGGAGAATTTCAGCGGCCGGCTGCTCTGATCGGTAGTTTCGTGGTTTCTCCGATGAACATCAGGCGAATGACGGAGCAGTACCCTGACAAACGGGCCACGGACCGCGCGCTATCTTTCCTTCCTCTTCCTTTCCTATCGTCTCCTCTTACACACACACTTACACTAATATGCACTACACTATCACATTCCGGGAGACCGGTCAGGAGCTCAGAGCTTGTCCCGGCTGGGGCGGTGCCCCGTTGGTGGTAGGGGAAAACTCCGCTAGCTGACGGTAGGTCGGCGCCGGATCTCACCATCCAGCGGGAAGATCACCGACACATCCCGAGCAAAACATGCACTACACTTACGGAACTAACGACCATAGTAGTTCACGTGCCGGAATCTCTAACAATCTATCTTGGTAGTATAGAAAATCCTCCACCATCGGCATTCGAACCATACGACCTCCCGGTCAGTCTTGACAGCGGCAGTGCTGGCTCTGAGCAAAACTCAATCGGATCTTCTGCAATTTTGAACGCAATAACAGGAATGTGAGGTTTCGCCTTTCTGCACCAAAGATCAGCAAAACTCACACATCTCTTGTATCACTGCAGCGCTTCTGACCGGGAGGTCCTGGGTTCAAGTCCCGACGGCGCACAGTGGTCTATTTTGCTCATTTACGGGGACATTTGCCTTGAAACCAAAGTTGTTGAAACCTCAATGTATCGATTCACGAGTGTGAAGAGAAGCTTGAATAGTTCGAAAAAGTATGAATAGACCATATTCTATAAAGCGTAGAGCGATAAGGATTCATGACAAAGCGAAAGACACAGGAGCGCGTTCAGTCTTGTTTGGAGGTCGCTCGGTAGACTGTGTTCGAGATGTCCTAGTACGTGCGTGTTATATTCCAGTGTGAACATTTTATCCCATCATGAAATCTGGTTCTTGAGGTACGTTATATATTAATTTTAATACGTGTTTATGTTTTAGAAGTATTAAATTTATATTATTAAAAAACGGGGGGAAAATGAAGGTGTATAACTCTTAGTCGAAATTCATTGGAGTAGAACAAAAAAGGACCTCGTTGTAACATGACTAATTTTTTATATGATGTATAGTATTTACTTACCTTTAAAACGAGACTAATTTTAATGTGCGGAGATTTGCGGAAATGTGTTATTTATTTTTATTTGTCGGTAGGTGCGCGTCTGGGATTGACGCGTCTGGAATTGTTTGGATTTCTTTCGCACGAAGGCCTTCTGTCTCAGGCAAATAAAACTCATGTGAGAAAGAAGGTAGTTGATTTGATAATGTCGAGAGCGCAGAATGTTCCAGAAGACGATATTATCAATAAAATTATATTTTTTACTATCTCAATTGTAAATCACTGGAAAGCAAGCGAAAGGCGGAAGGAAACATTTTTGAAACAAAATAAAGACTGGTTAGAAGAAGAAATGATCTTTCTTCGACATGATATACGATCACGAATCCATCATCAAAGAGAATTTGATACGTTGAGCACCAGAAAAAGGGAAGGTCACAAGAAAATTAGTTGAGGCCACAGTCCTCAAGAACTAGTTTTGCGATACAGTCTTCAGAAAACAAGGCAAACGAAATGTTGGTCATGTCATAAAAGGCTACAATTTCAATCCTCGTTCGTTGAGGACAATGAAAAAATGCAAAGAAAAATTTTGACTCTTACACTCCAGAAGAAGCCCTGGCTCTGATTATAGACGCAAATTGAGTAAGCACAATATATTCAAATAAGAAAAGGTGCAAAAAAGAGAAATTGTGATATATATCCGGCCGGCAACAAAGTACTGAAAGTTAAAGAGCAGTGCTACCCCAAAGACATAGTTATTTCCGAGACAAAAGGCGAGGTTAAATTGCAAAGCCTACTTGACCACACAGCACATCGTTTATCCATAGTTCAACACGAAGTTATGAGCAGAGTTGTAAGTCAGCATGAAACTTCCTCTTTCGAAATTATTTACAAATGGAGTTTTGATGGAAGTTCCTGTCATTCAAACTACAAGCAAAAACATTCTTGAAAGCGCATGCTACAGATTTTGATTTGTTGTTAAGTCAATTGTTCCCTTAAAAATGACAGCAAAACCCGAAAATTTCTGAAAAATCATTTGGTGAATCCCATTCTTCATCTACAAAGATTCTGCATGCCAATTAAATGTCAGTTTATTAAAGTAACCCATGATGTCATTACTCAGGAGAGTTAATACATTGAAAATCAAGTATTAGCATTACAGCCAACAAGTATCACAACCAATGGAAAAGAAATGGATGTGCATCAAATTATTGAAGACCATGGTGGATGGAAAATAGCTAGTGCCCTGGCACGAAATCCATCAACCCAGAGTTGCTATATTTGCAATGCGAGGCCAAATGAGATGAAGAATATACATGCTGTTGTGCGAAGACCGTGCAACACAAGCACATTTTATATGGATTGTACATTTACATGCACACATTCGATTCTTTGAATGCATTTTACACATATACAGATTACGTTTTAAAACTTGCAAGTTCGAGGTGCGAAAAACAAACTTATATTTGAAAACAAAAAACTAAAGCTATCTCAAAATCTTTCATGAGCACAATATTGCAAAAATAACAGGCAACGAAACATCGAAGACCTTCTTCATGCTCTATTGATATCTTCTGATCCAGTGATATCAAGCATCAGAAATTTACCTAAAAACAAAATAAATCCCAAATTTCCACGGCAATCATCAATCTCTTAAAGTCCCTACACATTCATCAAATTGTCACGAGTTCACCAGCATTCAGAATTCATTCCAAAACCAGAATGAAGAAGACTTGAAGATTCTTCAGGCAGTGATTTTGATATATAAATCGTTTGGGTATGTGTTTATCATTGATTTTCTTTCGTACAATACAGGTTCTACTATTACAATTCCTTTAATTACAGAATATATCTATATTACTGTTTGTACGCAATAATGAGAAAACGATTCGAATATCTTTTTCATGTTATAGAACAGCAGTTAAGACTGATCAAGATTTCAAAATTATATAAAATTAACAAAAAACTATTATACAGTTGACTTCAGTTCAAAAAGAGCAATGTCCCCTAAAAATTGAAAATAGACCACTGTGCGGCGGCAGGATTTTCGACATTAGCTTTTCAGATAGGTCGAATTCAGTCGCTGTCTGGAGGAGAATTCTTGCGGCCAGCTGCTCTGATTGGTAGTTTTCTTTGTTTCTCCAATCAACACCAGGCGAATGACGGAACAGTAACCTACGAAACGGACCGCGAGCGATCTTTCCAACCGCTTCCGTCTTCTATTCTAAGGGGAGATCCCTACACACTTACACTACATGCTACACTACTTCGGATCCGGTAGACCGGTCAGGGCTTAGAGCTTGCCCCTGGCTGGGCGGCCCCGCTGGTGGGAGAGTCCTGGTTAGGAGAAACCCCACTAGCCGACGTTAGGTCGGTGCCGGATCTTGCCATCCAGCTGGGAAGATCATCACCCCCTCCTGAGAAAAAGATGCACTACACTAACGGAATAATGACCAAAGCAGTTGACGCGCCCGGAAATACGAAAAATCAATCAATCAATCAAACATCTCTTGGTTGGGTGAAAACCCAAAGGAATGGTACAGTCTTGAAAAGTTACTTAATTTTTAAATTTTTATCGGTTGGTTGCGTTTGTAATTTTTGTAACTTTTGTAATTTAGCGGGTTTGTAACAGGAAGACTCAGTTTGTGCGCATTTGTGACGGGAATTATCTCTACCCATCCTCTTGCAATTTTTTCGATACAAATATTCCACGAGATGGCTGTCCATATCATTGAGGTAAAGCACCGCGTGAGATATGATAATACAAGGGACGTCTTTGGCTTTCAATACGTTTGTTGTAGCTCTTGTCATTAGGTCCACAAAATTAAGTGAATTATTCACCTTCATGTGAATAAAATTATGTTGAGTTAGACCTTGGTAGCCTCTCCACATATTGGTAATAATAGTTGTTTCAGATTATACATGTTGAATCATGAGTTTGGGGAGCATTTTGATGACCTATAACATCGCCAAAAATGATCAACTAAATGTTCTTAAAATGCTTAAAATGCCCTAAAACCAAAGAAAAACGACGTAAAATTCTTATCAAAACCTATTCGGATGAACAGCTCAAGCTGTTAGTTCATACGTTAAGCTCATACGTTACTAATGTAATCCAGGCTTCTTCCATTCGATTCCAGTGAACTCAGCTTGCAAAATTTTGGTTTGGACTAATTTTAACACGAAATCTGTCTTTAGTTATTCCGAAATTGGCCGAACCGGAAATGGCGCTGATATAAGTCACAAGAATTACAACGGCTGTTAAAACAATTCCTGAAAAACAAATCGAATAGGTTACTGATTAATTCTGTTAAGAACATTTGTTGCATCTAGTAAATGTTATTTGAAGCAAGTACTATTAAAAAAAATCGATGAGATCGATCATTAAATCGATGAAATAAGCCAAAATTCGTTAAAAATGACGGAAAAGGAAAAAAAGACTAAATAGTGGAAATCCACAAATACAAAATAATGACCTATAAAAATGGGTCATTTCGTTTATCAACTAAAATGAATTTCTACACTAAACGGCATTGTTCTAAAGTGAAAAGGAAAAGATGTAATTTCATTAAAATCCGCCCCGTAATCATGAGCAACAAAGTATTAGCATCTCTTGTATTTCCAGGGCAAATATGTAATTTCACTTCCTGGGTTTCGCGATCAATGGAGCCAAGCACACAGTTATCCTTCTCTACACGACCTCTATTATATTTTCATCATTTATATTTACACTCATCAATTTCTACGACCGAGAGCCAATTTTGCTTGCAAATTCCTCTGTCCCATCCATCATAGCTACTCCGCAGTCTTGTGAGACTCGCTCGTGGATCTCACGGAAACACTAACTTCGTACGTATACGAGTAGTCGTATTTAAATGCGTATTCGTATTTATAGATATTTATGTCACGAGTCCTGAGTCTTTAAGCACGCAGCCGGAAGGTTAATCAGAGGCGGAGCGATAGCGAAGCCGCTTAAAGACTAATAGAGGACGAGTTACATACAATGATTTTGTTATTTTTGTTATTTTAGTTTATCGCTTATTAAAATAAACTTGTATCACTTTCGCGAGTTCAGAATTGTCATTACTCTTGATTTTCTGTAGCAAGGGTTGGTGGTACTGATGCTTTGTTTGTGATCAGACAGTTGAATGTTTTTCTACTAATGCAAGCAGAATCTAAACCCGAGAGTCCAGAGTGTTCATAGCAACGGCCGCTAAAATGATCGACAGTCCATTAAAATATTTTAGGGGCCGTTGCTAGGGACGCGCTTTTAAAGCAGTATTTAGATGGTTGGTTGCTAGGGCTAAGTGCGTGTTTACTAACGTAAATAACAAAAATGAGTATTCGTATTTAAATGCGAAGTAAAACATCATTCGAAAGGCGCCTGACAGTTAATTACAAGTTTTGAAACATCGTACCTTTGTTTCAGCAATCTTCACTTCTAGACGATTATTTTGAGAAAGTCGTTTTATTATCATTATTATTTAAAATTATTGTGAGAAAGAAACGAGAAGTCTCCAAATTACTTTCCTCTGTCCCCAGTAGCGTTAATAATGTCCACAATCGGGACATAGCATTTGAGTGGAACGAGACTATGATAACGACGCAACTATGTACTGGCTGTATAATTTCCCGTAATAGCTAATAAAGTCATCCATTTTACGTTCTGGTTCATGTTGGAACGACAAACACCACTGAATACTACTACCTACTTAGATTACGAAGGTTGGTAGAACGAACCGAACACTCATTTTTTTTTATCACAAACCTACATGACATATGAAGAATGAAATCCGCTCTCCCTAACATGTAAAGAACAGCCGAAAATACATTTATAAGTTCTTTGGGAAGAAGTATGGCAAGTTCCATTTTCATTAAACCACCGAAAATTGAAAATACAAAAATCCTTATATGCAAAAACGTTTCTTTGGAAAGGGAGTTTGAGTTTTGTATCCAACCAAAATTTCCTGGTTTTATTTTCAAATAAAAAAAGGTATTGTGTCCCAGATGTTTCATCTCTTACTTTATTAACCAGTTAATAGCATAAATACTAAATGCTAGTAATTTGTTAATAGAATGAACGCTCATCTGCCGTAGTTAGTTGATGCAAAGTTTTCGTCGCCGATCCCTTGGCCGAGATCGCTAAGGCAGTAGTGTCGTAGCGATCTCACCCCGAAGGGTCGCGGGTTCGAGTCCCGCCTCGGGCTCGATTATATTTTGTTCGTCCTTTCACCCATTTTCATCACCATATCGTTTCATCCTCATAATTACCATAACGTTAACTCCAGTAGTGGTCGCTAATGACCTAGATGTTGATGCGACCTTAAATAAAAACGTTTTTTCCTGCAGCCGTTTGGTTGTATCCATCGTCCGCTGTATTGAAGTATATCTTTATAATTCTAATTCTAATTAAGTCTTTAGTCTAATTCTAACTATTCATTCTATTCTTAGAAAGTTATTTCCCGTTTCGTAGTTTAAAGCGAGCAGGTGTATTAGTTTTAGATTATAGTTAGCAAGGAAGATTGCAAATTTTTAAGATGGAAGTTTAAATGTTTTTATATTCAGCGGTCGTTTAAACATATATCCCTTCACAAAAATTTCAATTATTATAATAATATGTTTCAAGTACGGTTTATATGCAAGTAAATGCACGATTTCCTGCATTAGTCCACCACAACATACATATCCAGATCTTGATAAATATAAAACATTTCAATTATATTTTTAAAGTAAAAGAAATTAGGAGTGAGAAAGAGACGCTTAGTTTTCAATTGTTTACTTCGTTTCTCAATTAAACATTTGTAAAGGCTTACAGTTCATCTATGTAGGTTAAGTTCATTTGGAATGCTCTCGGTCTTGTTATCCTGGAAATAATTGCACGTCAGGCGATAAAATGAAAACGATAAACGAAAACCATAAAATTGTGCAGGTACAATGCCTCTGGTTGGACGAGGCAGATGTCATTATTAGATTTAATTGACGGCATGAGTGAAATAAGTCTTCAAATGAATGACATTATTCAGGACCCGAAACGATGTCATCCAACTTTTCAGCCAATTTTCAATCGTATTGATTTTTTTGGTTTAGATGTGTTCTGCATAACTGCATTTAATTTTGCATTGTAGACGTTTAAATAAAGTCATTCACTTAAAAAAAGTAATTGTTGAGTAATAACTAATGCGAGGAAATGTTTTGAAATGACGCGGATTCACAATAGTTAAAATTGTTTCATTTCAAGCAAAAATTAAGCGAAAATCAATACTCTTTTTAAAATATTGCACATGTTCTTATTTAAACTTTTGAGATTAGATTCCATTAAATAAAAACCTCTATATCAGCGTTGTAGTTTTTCATTACTAACTTTTGCAGTTTTAGATAATACAGAGTTCACAAAAAATGGGACCTCCATTTTATAAGCATATTAGTTAATAAGTACATGAAAATTGTAAAAGCTCAATTTTTGCGCCTACCTATAATTATAATACTGAAGAATTTTCTTCAAATAAATTTTTTTCTCCACAAAGAATTCTTTGAATGTCTTGTACAATTTCTTGTAAATACTAGTTTTTGCACAATTTTGAGTGAAATATTGAGTGAACGAGGTTTTATAAAAAATTGTACCAATTTTTTCTTTAAAAATTTACTGCGGATAGTGCTAGAAGAATTTATTAACATCAAATAAATGCCAATATAATAATAATAATAATAATAATAATAATAATAATAATAATAATAATAATAATAAATTGTCTTTATTAGTGGCGAGACTCAGGCCATTAGGCCTGCTCTTCCGCTCAAGCACATGAAATATTTACATTATTTCTTATACTATGAAGAAGATGAGGAGGGCATATTTTACATTTATATTTATATTTATATCTGGGATGCAAAACTAGGGACCATCCCAGCATACGTCTTAAGCGATTGAGTAAAGAAAACCTCAATCAGGATGGCGTGAAGGCCGAGCAATTGACAATAATTGAAAAATATAAGAAAATATATATATATATATATATATATATTAATTAGAAAAAACAATGGTAATACAAAGGTAGTGAAATTAAATAACAAACCTATACAATAAGTAAAAATTGCAGTATGATAAGAAGTGACACAGAGGCTGCAACAGTGCGGGAACATAATCAGATTGAAAACAAAGATTACAATATTTTCGTTTCCATATCAGTTTCAATTGCATAAAATTATAATATAAATTGTTAAGCGGAAATAAAATTTGAAGTTTACAGATATCACAGACAAAAGAAATACAATTAACACGACAATAAGTGAATAACAGATAAACATTACACAATTTATAATAATTAAAAACAACCGTTATTTCTTGGTAGTGAGAGTTCAAGTGACCGAATCAAAACCGTTAAATAGAAATTAAATTAAAAATATATTTTTTGTAAAAGGCCTTCAAAGTTAATGATTTCTCTCAAATCAATATAGGTGTTTGTTTAGATGCCAAATAATTACTTCACATGTATAATATAAATAATTATAATTTAATATTATTATATTTATCATTAAATATAAATAAATAATTACTTCACATGTGTTCAAATATTGTTAGTATTTAATATTATTTTGATTGTCATATAATTTAGCTCATTATCCAATAAAAGCAGACTTGAGCACCCTTTACTAAGAAATCAACAAAATTTTAAAAGTGACAGTAAAAGAAAATTAATTACTAATACATATATATAAATCTAGAAAAATCTAAAAAATATATTGTTTTTTTTTTTTTTTCAAAAAGTCGTATTTAAGTATTTTTTAAATATTTCCCACGGGGTTAATATTTACGTTACGGGTGTTTTTATACATTACTTCATTTATGAAAATAATTTTTCATACGATTTCTTATGTTTCTTGAAAAATCAAAAGTTTTCTGTGAAAACGAGCTCAAATTTGCGTATTTTCAGATAAGATCAAAGGACAATTTCTCAAAAGGGCTCAGTTCAATAAAAATTTGTATTTCCGCCTTATTACAGATTTTATTCTTCCATAATATTATTCGAATCATATTTCAATTTTTTATCAAGAAAATAAAAATTGAGAAATTTTCAAAATTAACAACATTTTCTAGGTTCTGCTAAGTAGCATAGCAGTTGGAAAGAGGCTGGGGTGAAGGTGAAAAGCTAGTGAAAAGCCTTGAATAAAGAGATTGTCAAATTACCTAATACGGTGCAGTCTTTGCCATTCTACAGCTCCACTTGTTAATGTTCCTTGCCCGGCCCTGTCCATTTAGCTTATTTGTGGCAGTTGGGTGGGTGGATATGCGGCGTCCCTCACCTCGTCTCTCTCTCTCTCTCTCTCTCTCTCTCTCTCTCTCTCTCTCTCTCTCTCTCTTCGGATTGATTTTATTGATTGATTGATTAGTCATTCCAGATGAATAAACGCTAAGGTCATTATTCCGTCATTATAGTACGTTTCCCTCGGGAGATGGTACAGATCTTTCCCCACTGGGTGGTGAGATCCGGCACCGACCTACCGTCGGCTAGCGGAGTTTCAACAGTCAGGTATCTTCCACCAGTGGGGCACCGCCTCAGCCAGGACAAGCTCAGGCTCCCGACCGGTCTCCCAGCATGTGTGTGGTGTAGTGCATGCTGAGTGTGTAAAATGAGGATAGGACAGGAATGGAAGGAAAGATCACCTCGGTCCGTGCCAGTTCGGTAGACTACTACCGGGAGCGGTAGCTCAGTGCATCAACTGATGTCACTGCAGCACCTCTGACCGGGAGGTCCTAGGTTCGAGTCCTGACGGCAACAAGATTTTCGACACTAGCTTTTCAGCTAGGTTGAATTCAGTCGCTGTCTGGAGGAGAATTCTAGCGGCCGGCTGCTCTGATCGGTAGTTTTCCATAGTTACTCCCATCAACACCAAGCGAATGCCGGAGCAGTACCCTACAAAACGGGCCACGGACAGCGCGCAATCTGTCCTTCCTCTTCCTTGTCCTATCCTCTCCCCTTACACACTCACTTACACTAACATGCACTACACTGCTACATATTCCTAGAGATCGGTCGGGAGCTTAGAGCTTGTCCCGTTGGGGGAGAGTCCTGGTTAGGGAAACCCCACTAGCCGACGGTAGGTCGGCGCCGGATCTGGCCATCCAGCGGGGGAAGATCACCGCCATCTGCCGAGAAAAACAAGCACTACACTAACGGGACTAATGACCGAAGCAGTTGACAAAAATCAATCAATCAATAGACTACTGCTCTGGCATTCGCCTGAATTCGTTCGTCAGAAACGTTGTTCCTGGCAAAAGCAGAGTTGGGAGCAAGCGCGCGTGGCAGTGGAGGTGCTTGGGGCTGCGACAGAGGCGCGCGCGTTGCAGGCGATGGCGCGTCGGCCGGCGGCCCCTCGCGGGATCTGTCCACGCCCCCGCCCCCGGCCCCGGCCCCGGACGCGGCCTCCCCCCCCAGCTCGCCCCCCGGCGGCGCCCCCGACGCCCCCGGAGACATCAACGAGTGAGTAGCGCGCGAACCAGTGCCTTCTTCATCAGAGGAATCA